>ML314621.1:7697-22331 GCA_005239505.1 Nicotiana paniculata | reverse complement strand
ATATATATATATATATATATATATATATATATATATATAGAGAGAGAGAGAGAGAGAGAGAGGATGGATTTTCCCTGGGTTGGATTGGCCATACACAGTACTGAGTGATCGAGTACTTTGAGATTATGAGTACACGAGGTTTTCACTGAGGTGGATCACATATAGCATGTACATTGGCATGTAGATATAGAGATGTCACATATCATTCAGAATTTATCTATTTTACTTGTATTGAGTTTAACTATTGAACTTGAAAGCATGCCTACATTTCGGTAGTGTTATTTTTATATTGGATTGTACTTTCTGGGCTCGTCATTACTTTCAGCCCAAAGGTTAGTCTTGTTACTTATTGAGTTGGTTGTACTCATACTACTCTACACCTCATGTGCCAAGCCAGGTACTCCTAGATATGGCGACTGCTAGATTTCAGAGTTTTACTATTGGAGACTATCAAGGTAGCTGCTTGGCGTCCACAAACCTTGACTCTCTTTCCTTTGTTGTTTGCATTGTTCTATATTTTCCAGACAATGTTTTATCAGACAGACTATGTTAATTTAGATATTCATGTACTCAGTGATACCGGGGTTTTGAAAGTGTTTATATCAATAGCAAGATTTTCATGTTGAATTTAAATATTATGTTTTCAAACTTAATAGATTACATTGTTTTATTAAGATAGGCACCATCACTATATGTGAATTTTGTTTCGTGACACAATGAATCCTTTGACGATCTAGGCGGACGAGGTGTCAATTCATGAGTATAGCGAGTAAATATGTTAGGGGCACTTGGCTTCCTTGGCTAGTTAGCTAGGTGGAGACTTATCTATTTCTTTTTATTTTATTTTTCTTGCACTCTATGTATTATTATAACGTGTATCATATGTTTATCCCATTTTTGAGAGAGTAGTAGCTAATCCTATCTTAAATTAAAAACGAAATGACCACTTTAAGTTAGGTTGAATTTGTAAAACAAATAGGTCCACGGTTCATTTATAATTTATTAGTACTCTTCCATTGTTAGGATATTAAGGAGAGTCCTCCTATTTTTAGGAAATGATCTTTTATATTCACTTACGATTTAAATAGAAAAAAATGATCTTATAAAGTCCAATAATCATATAAGTAAAGAACATTTGCTGCGAACTATAAAAATCAAATCTCCTTTTTATATATTCCCACCAAATGATCAAGTATCCTTGATTCTTGCTCCGTCCAAACTCATTTTTCCTTGTGGCTTATAGCCCGTTTGGCCAAGCTGGAAAAATCAGCTTATTTTGAGAAGTGTTTTTTCAAAAGCGTTTTTTTTAAAAGTACTTTTGGTGAAAAGTAGTTTGTTTTTGGCTAATTAATTTGTAAAGCACTTCTAAGCAACAATTTGTGTTTGGCCAAACTTTTAAAAAGTGCTTCTAAGTGTATTTTTCTCAAAAATGCTTCTAAAAAAAGTAGTTCTCGGAAGAAGCTACTTTTTTCTGCTTCTACTTGAAAGCACTTTTTTTACTTCTAAAAGCTTGGCCAAACACTTCAAATTTGAAAAAAGTGCTTCTCAACTTGGAGAAGCTTGGCCAAAGAAGCTATTAATCCCGCAAGACACCTCGTTTCGAAATTTTCAGTAGTTCTTTGACTCTCGATCTCGATAAGTGTAAAGTAAACAGGTTTGATACTCGTTCGATAATCTTTGCTTGACTATAACAAAATATAGATATTTTGAATCTCTCAATTACACGTGCTTTAGAGAGTTGTACATCTTGATTAAATAGTTAAACCAAAATGTCATGATTTATGATAGGGGATCTTTGCACAAGTAGCCAACAATATTTACTGCTTATTTTTTCTAGTCAGTATACTAAATTATACACGATCATATGTATTATATACATTATACGTATTTTATATATTCGCCAGCTATTTTTAATTTGAGCAGTTGAATGAACGGCTATTTAGGTCAACTCTTATTTTGTACTATTTGGGTCATGATAGCCCATCTCTCTTTTAACACAAATAGCCGGCTAGATTTACTGTTTACTTTTTTTAGCTAGTATATATAAATTACACAATAATTACATAAATTTATATACATGTGATGCATGAATTATACATAGTAAATTATATATTCGTCTTTTATTGTTAGTTTAAGCGATTAGGTAGGCGGCTATTTAGTTAAATCTTCTACTTTTTTTATTGAATAATTAACCCAAATAGTTGTTCACTCAACCACTTAAATTAAAAATAGTCGATGGAGTATACTATATGCATAATTTATGTATTATATGTGTATAGTTATATATGATCAATTTATAATTTATGTATATGACTAGAAAAAATAAATAGTAAATATGACCGGCTATTTACGTAAAGATACGTTTTTTATTCTTGAAATCAAAAGCCCAAAAAGAGGTGAAGTCTCGTGTCTCTTCTCCATCGCAATCATCCAACCTTAGTCATCATCAAATTAATCAAACTGTTTTTTTTTTTTTTTTTTGTATATTCTCTCTCTTTAGTTTAGCACTTTAGCTCCACACTTCACTCCCACATAAATCAAATCCTCATTTTCCTCTTTCCCATTTTCAGCCTTTGCCAATTGTCTCGTAAATAGCTGCAAAAAAGCAGCTTTACATTAAAAAATAAAATAAAAAAATGGTGAGGATAATACCTATGGCTTCTTCAATTAGGCCTTCACTTTCATCTCTTAATAAATTTTCTGGGACTTCAAGATTCTGTGTTTCGCTTCTTTCTCATAATTCTTCACGAAAGTTCGGTTCTTTTCATCTGGGTAGTGGTAATTCTCTATCTTTTTATTATTATTTTTTCGTTTTAGCCCTTAATATTAAACCCCTTTTTTTATTTCTGAGTTTAGGTTCTACATTTATACAATTAGGTCAACGGTATTATGTAAATTACTAGGTAAATATTAGTAATTGGTAATATGTTGCTATCACAGTTAAAATTCACTGATGGTGTAAAATAATCATACACTGTCAGTATATATAAAATTCATATTCTTTTCAACTTATAGCCAATTTCTTATGTACCCACTTTATATTTATTTGCTTAATTGCTCATATTGAATCCTTGTTTGTTTGGTTTAATTTGTTTTTTTTTTCAATTTATATGTATCCATTATATATATATATATATTTGTAGTATAAATTGTGCACTAGAATACCAGTATATGGTTGTGATTTTAAAGGTCTTTTCCTTCTGCAATATGAGGGTTTCAAAAAAAAAAAAAATACTAGAATGTCATAGTTGGGATCTTTTTTAATGTTAAGGGGATTCAACCGTTAATATATAACTGAAAGAATTCATTTTTGTCCTATTTGTGCGGTATAATTTTCCGGCGAAAGCGATTCAGTTGAACCCCCATTTCTGGACCTATTTCCGCTAATGCAGGATGGGGGTTAAAGAAAATGTTTTGATGCTACTGAAATGTGAAATTTTTATCATTTAATGACACTGTCTGTTGAAAATATATACTATGTGTCTGGCGTGGCGTTTTGCTGATGTTCTAATCTAGGCTGTGATGGAATTGTCTGTAACTTTTAGAAAAACTTTTTTTGAAGGGGCCAAATTTACTCTTAAGAAATTGTTATTGACAAACACCATTAATGAATATCGCTAAAAAGTGGCATGGCGCCTGATGGATAATTAAAGTTCTTTGATTGAGGAAAGTAAAAGTTTATCTTTGTCTTTGGTACTGAATTTTCTTTTTCTTTACAATTAGTTTGACTGGTCCAGAAGCAAAGATCTAACTATTTATGTAGAAAATGAGAGCTAATGTCATTTTTTACACCACTCGTTTGCTCTAATATGTAAAGTGTTTTTTACTGCATTTCTGTGTTGCATTAGCTAGAAGGCGACATGGAAATTGACTTCAAATCGTGACCTGCTAACTGTTGGTATCTTACGGTTCCTACCCAAATTGAAAAGAAAGAAAATATAAAACAAAGGAAAAAGTGAGTATGGAAGGTTAGGTCCTAGATTACGTTATCATAGCAAGAACTTGCTATTAATAATGGATCTGAAGGCTATAAACTGAAAGAAAGTCATTGTCAGTCACACTATGGTAGGGTCCAAACTTTCTTACATAAGATCGAGTAATCCTTTCCTCAACAGAATTAGTTTTTTGCTACTAGATGATGGCTTATGTGCAAATTAAAAGTCTGGTGCTGCAGTAAATTAAAAGTTTGGTGCTGGGGATTTCTGTTTTTAGATGTCCTCTCCTACTCAACTCTACAATTGTTTTTTGCACCGAAAGTGGTGTGAGTTTTTGTCTTCAGGGGGATAAGAAGGATATGACTTACAATAAATTTGAAATAGTGACAATCAGATAGTTTGCGTCAATTTTCTATGATGATTTGCTCACCACACACCAGTGAATGTCATCGATTTGTATGGTATTGGTGGAAATTGTTGCTTAAATCTGTTGACCTTCAGACTACTGTATCCCTGGATTTAGGGTGTTTCCGTTAGTAAGAGATTTGCTTACTTGGTAATATTGATGGTTCTGCAGCGGTTCCCCAGTTGCAATCTTTTGGCCTTAAAGCTTCTAAGCTGTTAAGAGAAAAGGGAGGCAGTTTGTCGGTCAGTGCTGCGGGAAATATGGCACATGCAAGCACCGCTACTACCCAAGAAAATGTCCTAGAGTGGGTCAAGCAGGACAAGAGAAGAATGCTTCATGTAGTTTACCGTGTTGGGGACCTTGAAAAGACGATAAAGTACAAATATCTTGGCACTCCATATTTTGCTAATCTGATTCTGTTCAAAAGTCATGATCTTATTCTCTTTAGCTGCCTCTTCTAACCTTCTGTAACTGTGTTCAGATTCTATACAGAGTGCTTAGGGATGAAATTATTGAGAAAGCGTGACATCCCTGAGGAAAGATACACAAATGCATTTCTAGGATATGGACCCGAGGACTCTCATTTTGTGATTGAACTCACATACAGTAAGTTCCAGGACACAACTCACATATTTACGGCTACAACCTACAGTTAAGTATCTCTTTTACAAGCTCCTACATTGTCAGGATCTAATTTTTCATTTTATGACACCGTCAGATTATGGAGTTGACAAGTATGATGTCGGATCTGGGTTTGGCCATTTCGGAATTGCTGTAGAGGATGTAAGTTTCTCTATAAACAGAGAGTGAAAGGAACAGCATTTTGTCTTTGGTTGTTAAATTGTGGTGTATTATTTGCATAACCCTGTTGTATGCTTACCTGGTTGTGGGGTGTGCAATAGGTTTCAAAGACAGTGGAACTCGTAAAGGCTAAAGGAGGGAAAGTAAGCAGGGAACCAGGTCCCGTTAAAGGAGGGAAGACAGTTATTGCATTTATTGAAGATCCTGATGGTTACAAGTTTGAACTTTTAGAGAGGGGTCCAACACCTGAGCCCCTATGCCAAGTAATGCTTCGAGTCGGAGATCTTGACCGCGCCATAAATTTTTATGAGAAGGTAATATTACTACGACTTCATAAATATTGTTGTTATTGTACTTTCTGCTAGTCTTGTGCTCTTATTAGCTGAACTGCAATTTCAGTTTTATTAGCCGGAAATCCTTACTTTCCATAATTTTATCTTCAGGCTTATGGTATGAAGCTTCTCCGCACACGTGACAACCCGGAATACAAGGTAAGTTGACAGATTTTCTTAAACAGTCAGCATAATAAATGAAATCATCATGGATGTTTGACCTAGTGTATGCAGCTGAAATACCACTTGCCTGGAATATTAGTAAGAAGATAAGTTAAAGGGATGCATATATAATTATATTGCACGGTGGAGATAGGTCGACTCTCTGATGCATTTCCATACTTTTTGGTGTTTTCCCAAGCAAGCTTTCTCTTAAGAAACAATTCAAGCAAGGAGGAATATCCTTGCCCTTTTGTTCTATGAAATGGCAATTACAGATGTGGATGGACAGAATGAAAATGACTGCACTCCTCCTCCTCCCCCCACCCCCCTTCGATTAGGCCAATTGTTTGTGCAAACCTGCTATTTATGCTATTCTTTAATGTGGATAGTTCAAAGTCTACTCGTAGTCAGTGCCGAAGCCAGAAATTTCCTCAAGGGTGTTCAAATTTGAAAGAAGTAAAAAAAAAATCCCGACAAAGAGTGTTCAATATATGTAATGTACCTCTAAAACATGATATTTTACCTATATACGCAGTGTAATTTCACGACAAAGGGTGGTCAGATGACCACCCTTACCAATGTGTAGCTTTGCCACTGCTCATAGTAGTACTTCAATTTGACTTCCTTATTATGCTGCTTTTGTACTCGTAGTCTACTCCTGCATCACATTCTATGTAACACAGTTTCTTTTTCCAAACATCCTAAACGGTTTGATACAGTTCCGCGGATGATGATAGCATGGTTAATTATTGTACCTTTAGACAAGTTTCAGAATGTCAATGGCTGTATCACGGTCTAATATCAGTACATATTGAACTGACTTCTTATACTAATTAATACAATATTCTTCTTTGTGGTGATGTAAACTTTAATATTGTAGAGACAAATTTAATTAATTATACTTTAATGCAAAAAAATACAAAATAAAAATGAAGAGGTTGGCTTATTTACTATTTGAAGAGTCAAAATAATTTTTCTTTTGACTATTATCTACTCAAAAAAAGGTAGCATTTGGTAGATCTGAACTTATAGGCACTTTATCTGAATTCATATAACAGTCATTTCATTTTGAGATGTTATAAGATGTTTGACACCACTCGATTTCTCTACAACTTTCATAACTTTCATTAAACTACTAAAATTGTGAACTTTTGAGTGACATTTATCTCTCAAACTAATAATTCAACCATTGCTTGAAGATTTTTCTTCCACCGCCCCTAATATAATTATAAGTCAAATTAACATCTTAAACTTCGTCATATAAAATAGACTTGAAGGCATATTGGTGTTTTATATCAAGGTTCTGATCTTGTGACTTTTGTTCAGTGAGAAAACATAAATTAGTGACCAAGAATGAGGCTGAAGATTAGTGAGCTTCACCTTTCTATGCTGAATCTGTCAAGCTTTTGGAATGTAGGAGTAGATGTTAATTTTTGCCAAAACTGAATACGCTGCTTTATATCTGATTTGAGTTTCATGAATACGCTGTGGTGATATCTTCATTTACGTTACCCTTGCAGTTGTTAAAATGTTGATTTGCAACTTCCAATAGGTTAGCATAGCTGAAACAATAACTACTAACTAGTGTTTGTAGAAAGGAGAGATAGTTGCTAACTGCTACTGTCTTATTGTTACCAGCCGTACAACAAATTTGTAGCTTGATTCAAAGCAACTTCTAACAAACTAAATGAACATGCATACAGAAGACAGCGGATGGAAACGTCTTTATGTATTATTGAATGAAATAGTCTTTACATAAAGCTGTTTGAAATTTGCAGTATACAATAGCAATGCTGGGATATGGTCCAGAAGATACGAGTGCTGTGATGGAGTTGACATATAATTATGGTGTCACTGACTATGACAAGGGAAATGCATACGCACAGGTAACACTCCATAGAATAGTAGCACCTTTACTTTACATGTCATATGTTATATTGGTAGCACACTATCTGAACCAGTTAAATTCCTATAACCAAAAATGGCCAGAGCCTTTCAAAACCATTTTCTTGCAACGGCGTGAGTGGACAAATAATTACGGTCATTAGATCTTTCATACTATTACCAAAGTACACTCAAGAATCAACCAAGCTTGCGTCCCTTTAGAGCAAATATTTTCTGTTATCAATGAAAACAGAAAGAAAGAAAGAAAGAAAGAAAGAAAGAAAGAAAGAAAAAGAACTAGTGTATTTCATATACGAGACTTGTAGCTTGATTCCTTACTCATTCCATACAAAGTTCACTGACTTACACATCTGCCAACAGATAGCTATAGGCACAGATGATGTGTACAAGACCGCAGAAGCAATAAGACTGTGTGGTGGAAAGATTACTAGGGAACCAGGACCGCTACCTGGTATCAGCACCAAGATTGTAGCATGCCTAGATCCTGATGGTTGGAAATCGGTAATACTATTAACATTACAACTATGTGTTTTTCCCCCTAGTTCACTAATTGTAAGTTCTACTGTTATTGAATACGCAAGTCTATAACATCTTTGGAAAACATGCAGGTTTTTGTTGACAATGTAGATTTTCTCAAGGAATTGGAGTAAGCTGTTTTTGGAAGAAATAGCAGGCAAACACGGAACATCTCGAGGACATTGATGCTTCATCGAAATTACTTCCTCGCCTTTGGCCGTAATGATACAAAGGGACTACCATGAAAAAGAGCCTAAAATTGTGCATTTTGTGGATAAAATTACAGAAGTTGTCGCTTCACCAGCATTAGAAGAGTATAGAAGCATGAACTCGTAAATCTACGTGCTTTTTGTAATAAGTTTGCTGCTTTTTCTTACTGGAAAACTTTGCAAAGTAGGGAATCAATAGTTCAGAAAAACTCAGCAAAGTGAGGACTTAGTAGTTCTCTATTTCCAATATGTACAATCCCTAATTTCAATTGTTCATTTAACTCTTTTTCTTCTAGTTGGACCATAGGTACCGAGGATCAGTCAGTTTCCAGTTGCAAGTTCCACTATTGTATTGTGGTCAATTATTTTGTTCTAATAAAGAGAAGTGTCAGTATAAAAGCCATATCTGATCTCCTTCTAGTTGGGCATGAATCAGAGTTCAAGAGTAGAGGAAGCCATGGAAAAACAGGTCAAAGTTTAGTTTTTGTTCAATAGTAAATAAAGTTCTATACACAAATGGTGAAAAAGTGATTAAAGGAAATCATTTGTTATTAGCTTGATTGGTAATCTGGAAAACATGGTAACTTGCTATAATAGCTTCAAATTTGCCTTTCGTTGCACTTTAGCTTGACTTGTATTCTTCTTGTTAGCAAATCGTCTCATATTTGGCGTTGTCACTTATCCTCGTCTCTTGTTTGACCTAGTCACTTGGACATTTATTTTCATGTCCAATTTTCTTTTTTTAATAAAAGATGTCCAAATTTACATTATGCTTTAAAATTAATTTGGGCAGTCCAGTGCACTAAGCTTCGATTATCCGCGGGGCTTGGGGAAGTACAGAGTCTATTGTATGTACCCTTACCCTGCATTTCTGCAAGAAGCTGTTTCCACGGTTTGAACTCGTGACCTCCTGCTCATATGATAGCAACTTTATTAGTTACGCCAAGGCTCCCCTTCAATGCTTTAAATTAACCTTCGGGGAAGGGTCGGCCACAAGGGTCTATTATACGCAGCTTTACCCTGCATTTCTGCAAGAGGCTGCACGGCTCGAATCCTGATTTCCTCATCACATGAAGACAACTTTACCAGTTACACCAAAATTCTCCTTCAATGCTTTAAGTTCGAAGAGTAATGAGCAAATGTGACCCTTTCCAAAGAAGAAAGCTCTCAACTTGAGTACCAGATAGTAATTGTAACTGCAATTAAACTTGCATTGTAAATTTGAAACTCACTTTTATGCAGTTTCAACACACTGGGACAATATCCACAAGTCACAAAAACACTCAGAAATCATGCAAATTTTATACAAATATTAGAAACTATTATATATATATTTACTTCCATCTTTCAACTAGGAAAATTCATCTGTCCTTTTTTGTTCATAAAGGACCAAACAAAACTTGAACTTCCCTACACAAAAAACATAATACTACTAATTCCACCTTCTAGATAATCACTAACTAATAACTAGTCAAAATTAAAATACTCTAGTGACTAATCAATTGTTAGACTAATATACTAATATAATTACTTTGGGACGAACGAGAAATCCACCTGGAGTCAACCTTAGGATCAAGTGACAGCCTTCGAAACTCGAGATAATGGGCCCGCCCCTCTATTGACATTCACTTAAATACCTTTTTCCAAGTAATAGCAAAGCAAAGGCCGTCACTTTCTCTATGTCTAAACATCCAAACAGTAACATAATCATTTTCTTTCAACTTATGATCTTTAACAAACTGTCTCCAACTTCCTAAAAGCACATAACTCCTGTAATTTCCCCAAGTCTTGAAATTCATCTTATAAGAATTGCACAATTGGTCAAAAGTTGTGACTTTTACACCATTAGTCAGATTTTCACCATTTTTACCATTCAATAATGGTAATAATTTACTCCTCACATCTTCATTGTTTAATAATAGCCTCCCCTGATGTTCATCAACATCAGATTTTGTCAATTGCTTCTCAAAAGGATCACTACATATAGTACCAATTAGTCCTCTCAAATTCTGAACTGCGGGCAATCTTGGTAAATTTGTAAATGTAGAGGGTGAAATTCGAATCTTTTTCGGAATTGGCTTTGAAATTTTACGTCTTGATTTTTGCAATTTCTTGGACTCTTTTTTCTCATAAAAAATGGTAGCCATATACTGAACATCTTGCTCGCTAACAGCAGTGTATTTCAACCAAGAAAGAAGTAAAGCAGCAGCAATATCTTCTCTTCCTAGTTCCACCATATCTGAATTATTTGAAAGATTTTTCTTTTCTGACTTCTTTTCCTGAATTTTTCTTCTTCTGGTGGGTGTGATAAGGACGAGGACTTATTAAAAGGAAGAGAGATTGTTGTTTCTTGGAGAGGAAGAAACTACACGGCAGTAGTACTTTCTTTATTCCCAAAAGGGTTTTATGATTTAGGGGTTTGGTAGAAATGACACCGAATAGCCATTTTAAAGGACTGTTATTAAAGAATTAGCCGGTATAATTTTTTAGGATACAAATATTCTAATTTGTCTTTAAGTTAAAATTTCAGACTAAAATAAATACTGATTAATCTTTGAGAATGACTATATGTGCACTTGGATGGGCTTATTAATTTTTCTTCTTGGATGTGGAATATTTTTTTGGCAAGTTGCACATTTGGCGGCCAAAAATAAATTCATTCGCTAGCTAAATATACATAAAATATATATTAATTTTGTATGAAATATGTATATTATACAATCGACGCAAAACGTCAGTAGCTAATTTTGCGACTCTAACCCGTGACTTATAGGTCACGCGACGTGGAAGAGGTTGCATCCAACGGAGTGTGTTGTAGGCATCATACCCTGATACAAGCGTCAATGACTGATTCCACAGCTCGAACTCATGACCGAGGCGATTCCAAGATTTAAACTTTATAGGTCCAACTTTCAATGTTTTAGCATTGAACCCAAATAAATTTATACTCTACGTCAAAAGTTATGAATTCAATTAAATCCATCGTTAACACAGTATATTTGCCCCTTCTCGTGACCTATATATGACACAAAAATAATATTGCTGTCATTCTAAGGATCCCTTCGGTATTTTGATATGGGCAAAACATTATATTTTTTATGTTGCTACAAGAATGAATTTCTGAAAATGGGACTAATTTCAACTGAATAAGGGGTCCTAGTCCTAGCTATTTATATGATAGTTTGTCCTACTTCATTAATCGCGCAGTTTTTAAAAAATACACTTTTAGCATTTTATTCATCTCTAGCAAAGAGTTACAGTTGAGTTGAGATAGTATATACTTTTTCAAAAATGTGTTTGTCCATAAAATATTTTAAGTTTTTGAAAATTACTTTTTCAAAATTTTCAAAAGAATTTCTCTCACAAAGCTGCAATATTTTTTCTAGTGAATGTATGTCCAAACATAATTTCAAATTTCAAATACCATTTTTCAACTAAACTTCAAATATTATTTTTTTCAAAAATTATAATTCCTATGTCCAAACGCCTACGTAGAACAGCATGAAGAATTATAGAATTTTGGGATTGGTCCAAACTAGTTTTAATTAAAATATGAGCACAAATTTCATGGTGAAAATTTAGGAAGTTGACTCTGGAAAAGCATAATATTTAGCAATGATGATACAAGGTGACTACCATGATAAAATATTTTTACCTTTAAGTTGTATATAGTAAATGGATTTAAAAAATAGTTATTCATTTATATTATTTATTAAAAAATAGGTTGGATAATGAACTTTTTAAAAATGGGTTAAATATGAATGAGATCCATATTATCCACTTAAAAAATGAATAACTAATGGATAGCTAATAGGTTAAATTTTACATTTCCAAAGACCCAAACAGGAAGTTCCGAGTTCTTTCAAAAGTGATCATATTTGCGAAATCATGAGTAATATGGATATTCATATTATCCGTCGTTAACCCATTTTCTATTCATATAAATATGGGTCGAGTCAAATAATTTATAAAGTGACAATTCAGAAACTAGAAAGCAATTAAAACATTTCAAGAAATGCTTGAAAAAAATAATCATATGCGAATATTATCACAAAAAATTAAAACTACTACTTTGCTTTGCACATTATCTGTAATCTCTGTTCATACAATACCAATTGAATTGAAATTTTACTTCACAAAACATTACCAAGAATTGAAATAAAACTCTAATGAAACTAATTTCTAATCAAAATTTATCCAAAAAATCTGCAGAAACACAACATTTAAGATTCTAAATCACTTATCAAACTAAAAATATTAAAGAATACTACTACTTTCTTACTTGTATTCTTCTGTATTATTTGCATACCTCTTCTAAATCATAGCAAAACACAGCCCACCATCTTCTTTATGTCGAAACATCCAAACAGCAGCATAATAATCTCCATTTTCCTTCAATTTATGATATTCCAACATATTTTTCCACCCATTGTAAAGCTTGTAAATACTATTACGATAAGTCTGAAAAATCATTTCATAACAATTCCCCAACTGATCAAAAGTCTTCACTGAAATCCCAGTACCAAGATTTTCAATTTCATGCTCATTTAACAAAGGCAAAATTGCCCTTTTCACATCATCTATGTTCATTGAAAACTTATCACCATCATAGTCTAAATCAGTTTTTGTCAGTTTTTTCTCAAAAGGGTAACTGCATTTTCCAATAATTTGCTCTAAATTCTGAATTGGTGGAAATCTTGGTAACTTTGTTCCATCAATACTGTACCCAAATTCTGGTTTTGGTAAATACTTTTTAGACCTTGGATTTGAACTTTCTGCAACTATTCTCTTGGCCTCTTCTTCTCTTCTTTTTTCAGTGCGCGTAAACCCTACAAGAATTAAAGCAGCAGCAATATCTTCTTTTGTCCTTTTCACCATCTTTTCTTTCTTCTCTGGATTTTTCACCATGATTAGACCCTTTCGAACTGTGAAACTTGTTCTTTCTGAGGATTTCCTTGAGAGCAGAAATAATGGAACGTGTATTTCTTTTTTGTAGAAGGAGCAGTCAAGTTAGGAGAGAATATCAGGGTTTCTATATAATAATCTAACAATGGCTGTTTAAACGGTTTCTGTATACACTATACGTTTTGATGGATTCATACTTGTTTTAACTAACACAACTAACTATTGCCACCGCATTTTTTTCTTTCCCTTTTTTGTGAATGATCCCGCCACAAAAGTATATTTTTTTTTAAAAAAAAAGAAAAAGCAAATTTAAAAATTGTAAAAGCAGCTACACAATGAAATACCAACCGAGATTACATCAATCCAGTTTAACTTTTATATATCGACAGTATAAAAAATATTTACATTATCGAGCCGCTTAAAAAGGTAATTATACCAGAATATCTACTTATTTTTTGTTCACGTCATTTTGTTTGCTTTTTATCCGTAATTTCCCATTTACCTTTATTTTAAAAATCCCAAAGTCTCTTAATATAGTTAATCAACTTTTTCCCTTCCATAAATTGTTTGTTAGATACTTTAACATCTATTTATGTGCTTGTTGTGAACCAACCTTACTTGGTAAATTATTATGGGCCAGAAGTGTGAAATGAGGCTAACCAAGTTGGGACTATTGGCCAAGAGCTAAAGACCCAGTGATTGAACAACCAAATAGAATAGGAAAAATGATACCATATAGCAGCTGTAAAAGTAATAGCCAAAACATTATATAAAATTTGTACATTTTTTTTATATATATATTCTGTTGTTATATACAAAAATTATACAAGTTTTATACACTTTTTCGGCTACAAAATGTAAATAGTTTCTGGCGCGAGCTAAAAGTGATAATACCCCAATAGAATACTACTTAATACGTTATATTTGGAATCCAGGGGGAAGATAGAGGGCATGCACATTGTTGAGTAAAATGTCTGCTTCTCCTCATCTTTCTTCTCTAGTATTTGTATCCTCTCATTCACATTCTTAGTCTGAGTTTCTTATCCCTTTTTCACGATCATTTGTATTTCAGTTAAGTATCTCTAATTTCTGTAATAATTTTAAGTTTGAGTGTAATTTCTTTTCACGGTTGAAGTAATAGAAGGTTGAAAAACTGGTTGTTACAATGCTCTTCTACTGTTTCAAACTTTACCCCTTCCCTTTATATTTTTTATTTGTTAGATAGTGTAACATTTCACGTTGTTGTTTCTTTAGCCCTCTACATTCCAAATTGTAACACATTTTGTAAAGGAAAAGGGTAAAAAATATTGAAAAAAAAAAAGAAGACAAAAGGGCAAAATCAAGAAAGCTAGGAAGACTCACACGTATCAGAGCTTTTTTTTTTCTCCGGTCCTTGTACGTGAAATGATTTCCAGTGAATATAGTATGGGAAAAAGATAAGTCCTACCCACTATCCTTCCCCC
>ML314620.1:0-26218 GCA_005239505.1 Nicotiana paniculata | reverse complement strand
ACTCTGTAAATAAAATAATCCCTACTCAAATTTGTCACTTTAATTGAAAAAACTCTTTAACCCCATAACACACATACATCTTTTTGGGGGTATAAAAGGGGTGCGACAAAGCTAAATAAGGACAACATAATACAACGACGCGTAAATTTCCCAAAACCTGGAGCCACAAACTCACGAACTATCTATAAGAGTGCTAAATACAAGTCTGAAAGGAAAAACATAACTGTCTCTGAAACTAGAGGAAAAATAAGACAGAAACGAAGACATAGGGATGGGAGAGACGCCAAGGCCCACGAACTCCAGCGGGTATACCTTGAAGCCTCTAGGATAAGCTGAAAGACACTCCCACTAATGATGTCCTCTGGGTCCGACTGCGTATTCTGCACAACATAAAGAAGTGCAGGTGTAGCATCAGTACAACCGACCCCATGTACTGAGTAAGTGCCGAGCCTAACCTCGGCGAAGTAGTGACGAGGTTAGGACACTGCAACAAAATGTACCTGTGCAGTTCAATAGTATAGCAGAAACTAAACAAGAATACAATTACGGGGAGAACATGTTGGGGGTAAGAGATAGCAAATACTGAAATGACAGAAATGAAAACAATAGTCAAAAATATCTGAAAATAATAATGGGAATTGACAACACAGATTAAATAGTGAAAGATACGGCACGGCATGTCCCCTCGTGCATAATAATATAAACATGGCACGAAATATCCCCTCGTGCATAAACAATATAAACTTGGCACGGAATGTCCCCTCGTGCATAAACAATATAAACATGGCACGGAATGTCCCCTCGTGCATAAACAATATAAACATGGCATGGAATGTCCCCTCGTTCATATAAGCTTGGCACGGAATGTCCCCTCGTGCATAAACAATATAAACATGGCACGGAATGTCCCCTCGTGCATAAACAATATAAACATGGCACGGAATGTCCCCTCGTGCATAAGCAATATAAACATGGCACAGAATGTTCCCTCGTGCATAAACAATATAAACATGGCGCGAAATGTCCCCTCGTGCATAATAATATAAAATATGGCACGACATCACCCTTCGTGCTTTAACACTCTTCCTCACCCAAACAACAATCACAAACAAGGGCAAGGAAATAAACAGAATAATAAAAAAAATAGAAATCCCGGTAAGGGAACATCAACCAAACAATTAAATCCCGGCAAGGGAACATTAATTAAACAATTTAATCCCGGCAAGAGAACTATACAACGATGACCCGGCAAGGGTATATTTTAGTAAATCTTTCTCTTTCTTTCACTTTCATTCCATAATTTACCCTATTACCTGAGACAATGCTCCAAAGGATGTAATTATCTCATATATCTTCATTATTCGTTTTACAATCTGCGTCAATGCTCCAAAGGATGTAATTATCTCATGTATCTTCATCATTCGTTTTACAATTTGAGCCAATGCTCCAAAAGAGTTTAAAGATTACAACTCCCTTCACATGCTATTTACAACACATAGAGATCATCAACTAAGCATGGAAATTACAACAAAAATCGGAATATTCGCAATATAAGACTCACGGTCATGCTAGACACCAACGTATAGATACTCGTCGCCATGCGTATACATCGTATTTGACAATTAGCAAATAGCAAATAATAATCAACTCCTATTCCCTCAAGCTAAGGTTAGACCAAAAACTTACCTCGGGTCCAAAGTATAGCAATCAACCCTCTAACACCGCCTTTCCTTTAGAATTCAACTCCGAAATGGTATTATCTATACATAATCAACTCAAGTATATCAATAAGGATTCAATGATTCAATTACATAGCCTAATTATCCATTTCCTAGCATTCTTCCCAAATTATCAAAATTCGACCCCGGGCCCGCTCGCTCAGATCCTTATAATTCTCGAAGGGAACACTCACCCAAAGACTAAGGATCATTAATATATGATTTTTACTTGATTTCATGGCCAATTCACAGAAAATTCTCAATTGATCACAAGGTCTAGGTTACTACCCAATTTCTTGAAATTTTGCACTAGTTTATGTAGTTAATTAAGCTAGGATTCATGCATGAAACTAATTTCTGGGTAGAGTTCACTTACCTTAGAAGACCAGGTTGTTGGCTCTAAAAAATGGAGGAAAATCGTCCAAGAAGAAGAAGGAATTGAGAAAAATGGGTTTAAAACCCGTATTTAAAACACACTGCCTGAACAGCGATCTCGCACCTGCGGCTCTAGGGACCGCACCTGCGGTCTCGCACTTGCGAGAAAAATGTTGCACCTGCGGAAATGGGCTAGGGAGTCTGGGCTCGCACCTGCGGAGTGGAGACCGCACCTGCGGGCTCGCACCTACGAGAAATGTTCCGCACCTACGATAAGTGGCCAGGCCATTGGTGATCGCACCTGCGATGCTGGGGACCGCACCTGCGATCACACAAGAACAGGTGCACCAACAGCTATGTTTGCTGGTTTTTAGCCCCGTTAGGTTCCTGTAGGCACCTGGGCCCACCCGAGCCCTTGTCCAAATATACTAACGAGTCCCAAATCATAATACGAACTCGCTCGAACCTTCGTAACAACCAAAACAACGCTAAAACTCGAAATCACACCCCCAAACCTAAAGAACCAAACTTAGGAACTTTAAGTTTTCTAAACTTCGGTAACAACGTGCCGAACTGATCTATACAACTCGGAATGATACCAAATTTCACAGATAACTCATACAACATCCTATGAACTTGTATGTGCAATCAAATCGCCAAAACAACATCATATACATCGAATTAAGCCTCAAAATCCATGAATTCTATCAAATTTCATAAAACATCAAATTTTCCATTTTAAGTCCGAAACACGTCAAACGAAATCCGGTTTCAACAAAACATTATAGAAGGTGTTTAAACCATATATAAGACCTGTACCGGGCACCAAAACCAAAATACGGGCCCAATACCATCACTTTCTAATCAGATTTCATTTTTAATTTCCTTAAATATTTTCAGAAAATAATTTTACTCAAAAATTCATTCCTCGGTCTTGGGACCTCGGAATTCGATTCCGGGCATGCGCCCAAGTCCCATATTTTCCTACAGATCCTCCGGGATCGTCAAATCACGGGTCCGGGTCCGTTTACCTAAAATGTTGACCGGAGTCAAATTTATTCATTTTAATATCAAATCTTAGCATTTTTCACAGAATTTCATATTTAAGCTATCCGGCTATGCGTCCGGACTGCGCATGCAAATCGAGGCAAGTACAAATTAGGTTCTCAAGGCTTCGGAAGTACGGAATGAGTAATGAAATAGGTGATGACCCTTTGGGTCGTCACAGGCTTGATGATGCTTCAATGATTATTTAACAAGAAGAAATTCGTGTCATTATTCTGCTAGCTTTATTGTTATATACAAAGTTTTGCTTGGCAGATTTTTGTAGATATTTCAATTTCTATTGTTGA
Source organism: Nicotiana paniculata (assembly GCA_005239505.1). Lineage (NCBI taxonomy): Eukaryota > Viridiplantae > Streptophyta > Magnoliopsida > Solanales > Solanaceae > Nicotiana > Nicotiana paniculata. Next base: position 22,773 of record ML314620.1, on the reverse strand, counting down.
ACATTGGCACTTTGTCTTAGTAATTACGTTAATTTTAGTTGTTTAGAATGAATAAGATAATCATGCTATCATTGGAGCACCTTTTGTTGATTAACAATAAGTGAATAGTTCATTGGATTTGTCTTAGTTCAACCTTAACTAATTTATTTGTGAAAAATAGAAGTTAAGAACCAAACATGAATTATTTACAAATTAGCTTGGTTTGAAATTCTGTTGAGATAATTGGGCCTTGGTATTTAAGGTTTTAAAAAATAATATGGGCCAAAAGTCAATTTCCTAGGCCTAAAACGTGGCAGCAACTACTGGTCCATAAGACTACTCAATTTTCTATACTTATTTAAAAGTTAGAGTTAAGTTTTAGGCATAGTCTGATATACATACATACATGCATCAGAAAATAAGTGTATATATACACAAGATCTTTGATCAGTATATAAAGGTTCATGAATGCATTCTCGCTGATTGACTCATCAATAGTAAATCGCATTTGACCATGTGTTCATGCCCGTCCCTTGGTCAAACACCCATAATCAAATAAAGACCTTGTGTGCTTATACGCTCCTAGGACAAAATTAATAAAATTCAATTAATTATAAAGTAGTACTAGACACAATAAAATACAGTTTATTAAGAATTAATTCAAGCCAAGTCAATAAAGCGACCGTGCTAGAACCACGGGACTTGGGAATGCCTTACACTTTCTTCTCAGTCAACAGAATTCCTTACCCGAACTTTATTTTCACGGACCGATAAAAATAGAGTCAAACCTTCTTTTGACTAGGGATTCAAATAAATTGTGACTTGGAACACCGAAAATCAATTCCAAGTGGCGACTCTGTAAATAAAATAATCCTACTCAGATTTGTCACTTTAATTGAAAAAACTCTTTAACCCACAATCAATAACACACATATCTTTTAGGGGTAAAAAGGGTTGTGACAGACATCATACCCAACAACAAAACGTTTCACAAGTTAAAAGTTCAAACATCATTCAATGAGTGTTTTGTACTACATCATCTTCATCCCCAGTACTACTATAGCATTCAACGTCGGCATGGTTCGAAAGATTTGCATCTTGGGAAGGCTCACGAGACTGGGGAATCGGAAAAGCACCACTAGCAAGAAGATTGGCCAACTGACCTTGAAGGATATTAAATTGTTGGTCCCTCTTTTCTAGCTGAACTTGAAGGGTATATAATTGTTTATCTCTCTTTTATTTTCTAGTATTTATCTCCTCAAGCTCTGCTGTCAGCTTTACGATCTTCTTCTCCATAGAAGAGAGAGTCGGCATATCAATTGCCTCGCCGTGGGTGGAAGTCTTTATACCTTGAAATCCAACCCTGTAGCGCCGAAATGATCTCTATGGAAGGCCGTATGGTATCCTCCTTTTAGGACCACCTACAACATCCAACCATATCCTCAGCAATTCTTCATCTGAAATGGGTGATCGCTCGCCTTGTTCATTCGGTGGCAAGCGCTGAGTGTACTCCTCCACATTAGCTTTGTAAAGACCCTTTATTTTTAAGATAGAAAATTATTATCTTTATAATATTATAACATTAATTTCAAGTTATAGTAGTTAAGAAACTTACATATGCAGTCTCCGCCCGGTCCTCGACCCATCCAGATGGATCTGTCGGTGCCTTCTTCTTCCGGATGCGAGTCTCCATGAAAAACTCATCATGTGTCATCTTCCTCCCATATTTTTTTCCTACAAATATAATAAAACGTGTTAACAAAATTAAAATATATAAATATAGTTCGATAAAAATAGATGTAAATATTTTAAGGAATTACCAGTAGTCTCCTCGTAGTCTCCATTCTCCTTGCACCCACACAGCGCAAGGGGCCACCCTTCTCAGATACTCGGGCCTTCTTTCCCTGTTCACTCATTTTCTCGAATTTCTCGATGGTCCACTGCCTCAGCAGATCCTCCCATATATCAGGTAGAACCCATGAAGGCTTCTTGCTCTTCTCGAGTAGAGGAGAAGGAATCAGATAGTCTCTTATGATATTTGAACATAAAATTTACAAGAATTTCACTGTTATGTCGGTCCTCCCAGGCACAATTAGTCTTCAAATAAAGTGTATAAATTTAGCTGAAAATATTATTAATATAATTCTTACATAGATAAGAATTGTATTAAAACATTAAATTGGTTGAAAATTTGTTGTTGGAGCTCTGGTGGAAAGTCACTCCAAGTCGCATAGGCTGCATTATACAACCGACCAAGAGTTTCGGTGATTATCTTTGTAGTCCAATGATTAGGTATGAACCTGCAACATAACAATTACATTAAATAGACAAGAGTAACTATTATAATTCAGCAAAAAAAAAGTAATAAATAAATCTTACCCATTGTCCTCAGGCCTGATGATCATCCTATGATAACGGTTATACCACACTTCCTCTAGATCATCATCCTCTGATGAATGTGAAGCGTGCGTAGAAGGGAGGAGGGGGGGCATTTGTCAGTGCTACTATCCCGAAGGCAAAGTCTAGAAATACTAAGAGACGAACTCTATGGAGAGGGAGACGGGGTCGCTGATGAAGATGTTGCGATCCACTACCTTGCTGCGATCTAGACCCCTGATGCGATCCAGACCAATGCTGCGATCCGGCTAGCTGAAATCAAGATGGATGCGACCCAACTGGTGATGAAGCAAATGGAGCAGATGACGGGCGTATCACCATATTGCCCTGTGACTGCTGACTCGATGGACCCATATAACTATATGCAGGATCATGTGGAGGAAGAGGGGTATAGCCCTGTGGTGCATAATGGTAAGAATATTGCTGGGAGGGCGAATGATAGGTAGTCTGATGAGTAGATGGATGTGGTGAAAAAGATTTGTGCCTAGAAGATTGCTGACGGCCATCAACAGCGGAGGGATGCAAGTGTGGAATGGAAGGAAGCGAGGGTGTAGCACCATCATCATGATCACTAGGCCTCTTATCCTTCCTAGACCTACCTCGACCCCTACCGATCATCTGCATAAATTAAAGAAAATGTTAGAATTGGATAAGATGTAGTGCTATATTAATATTTATCTGCATAAATATATGCATGTTAGAATTTGATAAGATGTAGTACATGCTAGAAAATGTTAGAATTAATACTAATATTTATCTGCATATATTATCGAGGTTAATTGACATATTCGTTGTAATGATTATGTCAATTAAACTCGATAAATTTATACTTACATACATACGACTATCGTTGATGATTTATTCTCAACTGTTCATACTCGAATGCTTGATCGGTGACCAAATAAGAAAACAAATCTTGGAGTTTAAGTGACTAGATGCTCTGGTATAATGGGTGACTAAATGCTCCAAGATGTGTACAATCGACACCGTCTTGAATGTTTTATTCTCGATCACCTTATTAGAACTTTGCTCGGATACTTTATCGGTGGATCAATTGAAAATTCAATATTAAGTTGTATCCAACTTAATATAAATTATATCCAATATTAAGTTGTATCTAATTATATTAAGGTGTATCCAATTATATTAGGTTGTATCCAATTATATTAAGTTGTATCCAATTATATTAAGTTGCTGCTAAGACTTAAATATTAATATAGCACAACATCTTATAGAACTATACACTTTATTTTTAAATGTGTTATAGTAAGATTTAATCAATATAATTGAATTTCCAATTGATCCACTAATGAAGTATCCGAGCAAAGTACTAACAAGGTGATCGACAATAAAACATTCAAGATTGTGTGTGTGCGCGCGCGCATATATATATAATTAATTGAATATTGTATATAACAATTTAGGATAATAAATCAATTAAAAATATTATATACATATACGTATATATACATACACAGATAGGATATAGTGTCCATATAAAAGTAATTTAAAAAAAACACACACACATATTATTGTCTTTATAACTTGGGAACTTCAGCTCTAGAATTTAAGTTTTGTCTTTGTAACTGGGGAACTTCAGCCCTGTATGCTGAAGTTTTATCTTTATAACTGGCGAGCTTCAGCTTAACTGGTGAACTTCAGCTCAGCAAGGGGAAGGGAGCTGAAGTTATTTAAAAAGTAGGTACAAGTTAAAAGTTTTTAAAAAAGGGGTATAGGTTAAACTGGTGAACCCCACGCAATTTTTACGGAAATTAAACTATTTCGAGTCCGTTTGGTCATAAAAAAGGTTCACTTTTTTCTTTTTGAAAATTTTTCACTTTTTTCTCGAAAACTTTTCACTTTTTTTCGAAATTAATGTTTGGACGTAAAAAATTTAATTTTCACTTGATGATGAATTTTTAGAATTTTTAGAAAATTTGAAAAACTCCAAAAAGTTATTTTTTCAAAATTTTTACTCAAATCACTCACAAAACTTTAAAAACAACCCATGTAATATTCATGTCCAAACAAAACTCTAATTTTCAAACACCATTTTCACTTGAATTTGTTTTTTCACATTTTTTTGGGATTTTACAATTCTTATGTCCAAACTCCAAACTCCAAACGCCCACTTAGTTTCCTTCACTTATTTCTTCAATATTTAATTTCGTTTATTGTCATATTGCAATAGAAAGCAGAATCATAATTTGGAGTCTATAGATTTTAAATTTGCCAACAAACTCATAGCTCGTCTAAGTTATTGAATTTGAAATTAAATATTTGTATATATTTTATCAATTTTCTAATACAAATATAAATTTTAATTTGAATAAAAACCATATACTATTTTCGTTGACTTAATTGTTTTTAAACTCAACAAGCTTATCAGTGATTATTCTTTACCATGAAAAGCATTATTATTTGTAATTAAAGAGGGGATTAATCGAAGGTAAACAGAATCAGAACAAGAAATATTCTCCCAAGTTGAGAATTAAAATATAATAGTTTGAATTTTATCTTATGACCACTACCTTTACAATTTATTTAAGGGATAAGAATTCAAAAATAATATTAAAATAGAATATTTTGTTCTTTCACTAGGTCAATTGGCCGTTTGAATGGCAATTCATAGTGTATTTTGGGCTCTAAATTATATTTCACATACCCTTTAAGAAAATATAAGTATTAATTGACTAAGTTGCTGTTAAATTTAAACAATAGTAATTAATATTTTTTTGATTCTCTAAAGTGATAAGTATTTATAAACATTATTTAATTTTTTGCAAAAAATGATTATAAGTAAATAGGACCGGAGGGAATAACCAATAGATAGGCTATATATCCATTTTCTAGTCTTGAGTTTTAATGGGGGAATTAATCACAGAGACCAAAACATTTTTTTTTATTTGCCTGAGTTTTAATGGAGCAGAATTATTGGATAACTGTACTGGTGAACAATAATATATGCTCGAAAAAATTAATCGAGTTATGTACAAATTGCACCACTGTTAGAGACAGATAGATTATTGACAATTGAAAGAACCATATGAAGGAAAGTGAGTAGAAATCGCTCAACAACATAATATTTCAACTTTTCAAGACTTTAATTTTCAAATCCAAAATAAACTGAGAGTAATATTTGAAAAGAAAAAGTTAAAAAAAATTCTATGAAACAAGAGATCAATAGCGAAGATAACTTTTATCATACATGTATAATATAGTAATATTGTTGAATTTTATACTAGCTTTTGGTTGTTTTTGTCAGTGAGAGCTTGTTCATATTGTCGATTCCAAGCTCGAAAAAAAAAATATTACGATAAATTAACAGCCATCCCAAATTCTCACAATACAAAATAACATAGGACGTGCTCACCTAATATGAATAAGTTCTAAATTGTCTATTGTTTTAAGGTTACACTCTTTTCACAAGTCAACAATTTTTTTTGACTTTGGTAATAGCTTTTTTTTTTACTTTGGTAATAGCTTTATTAATTTTAATTTTTTTCTTTTGATTTCTCATTCATGTTTGATACTCAGCATTTGATTTTCGACTATTCTGAATTCCCGTCATATAAGATCCATTTAAGATAGAAATGTTTTCTATCAGAATTCGTGAATCTACTGATTAAGGAGAAATGATCTTATTCATCCGGTCCACAACTCTTGGTCATTTTATTAGTTTAAGTTAAGAATATGACTAGGATTATTGTCAACGCATTAAAAAGATACTTTAATCCAAGAAACATACTTAAATTAAAGAATGATAAAGATGCATTGACAGGCATGGTGGTGTCACTAATGGTATTACAAGGAGAATAATCCTAGTTAATTAAATAAATAATTCTTCAATTTACTTTAATGTAATCAATTGAGTCAACTCAGAATCTGCTCATTCTTCTATCTTATACCAATCCTTTACCCTTCTTTTTTTTTTTTTTTTTTTTATATTTAAAAAGATAAAACAAATGCTTTGTGACCTAAAATATTCTATATTTTTATCCTAATGCATTGGATATGCCATTAAGTAGTCTTTAAGCCGTTTTTAAGATGTACTCATGAGCCAAGTCACCAAGTACCAATTGAGGCGGACCAAGAATTTGAAGGTGACAAGACGTTATAATTCATAGTCACGATTCATGCGAATTATTAGCTACAAAATTTGGCGTGAAAGTCTATTAAGACTTTGATTATTATGATTAATTCTAAGCTTCAATTTTCGCCTAGAGAGAAGTTTGGGTTTTTCTGAGGGAGGGGTTTAATCAAAATAAAAGGAGAAAATTATAGAAAAACACGTCAATTCGTTATGTATGGATGATGAGATTCTAGTGATACAGAGCCAATTCCAATAGACTTATGAAGGGTCTCATTGGCGTGCATCTAGTAGGAAATGAACCTACGAATTCGCCTAGTCCATCTGGTTGCAATTCGAATGAACAAAAATAAATAATTATAATTGCATATTAATCATGAGATCGTTATAGGAATTCATAAACATTAAATTTTATATTCGTGTCTAATCACCCAGTGAGTTGACCTAAGTAGACAAGTAGTACAAATCTCTTTAATTTAATATAGAGGAGACTTTATACTTATACCATTTTACTAATCTTTGATTTTTTTAATCTAAAAAATTGTTTTTTGGAATTGTCCATCGCCCATAAATTTAGTTTATCGACATAACTTTAGTTAATTTATTCAACCATGAGAATACGAGGTATATAATACCATTGATTCTATTCTTTTCTTCATCATTAAAAATAATGTCAAATATCAGTCTTTTTTAATTTTTATTCCGAAGTGATTTTTCACAAAGGAGGAAACTTTTCCAACTATGAATACTCTCAAGTTGTAATCTTTATTCTTTACTATATTGTAATTAGTTAATTTTAGTGAATAAAAGTGGTATAAAAGGACTGATTATGAGCATAAATAAATAATAATAATTTTTCTTGGTGTAATTATATGGTATTTGAAATCCATGGAAGTAGCGAAAGAGAAGCGGAAGGGACATCTTGAACTTAGGGGGAAGGGACCTTAATGACGTCTAACTAATTCAGGTTCATACCGCTTAAGGAGGAGAAATTCAAAAATAGCTAGATTTATAAGTGGTCATTCAAAAATATTCACAATTTTAAAGGTAATCGAAATTTAGTCACTTTTCATGTAAATATAAATCTGAACGATAATACTGTTCAAAATCCGAAAAATACTCCACCATACTGGAATACCAGCATAAGTATACTGGAACTCCAGTATAATATACTTGACTTCCAGCATAATATACTGGAGTTCCGGTATAATATACCGGTCCAACATAATATGCTGGAAGTTCAAATACAGGTGCTTCAATCTCCAGTATATTATGATGGAACTTTTCGTGTGTTGGAGTTCCAGCATAATATGCAGGAAGTTCATACAATGTGCACCGATCTCCAGTATATTATGTTGGAAACTTTCCGTGTTGCAGCAAAATAATGGCTATATTTTTCAATGACTTTGCAAATGCTGAATATTTTTAAATAATCAGTCCGAAAACCGACTAGTCCGTGCTATTTTTATCGCGTAGGACCTATTAAAGAGAGAATGAGTTATGGTAATTCATGAATGATTACTTTGCTTGTTCCTTAAGCCATCTTCGTCGTCACCTGGACCAACCATCACCTCTTCCTCATTTTAATTACCTAAATTTGTACTAAAAATTTTTATTTAAATATTTTGGCTTTTTAAAATGTTCTTTTGGATAGAAACCTCAAATTTTGTTCCCCATTAGCTTCCCTTTTCACTATTTTATCGAATATTAAGAACCGGAATATTCATGCATTTAAAATAGTAAGTAGTAGCATAGGCGGATTCAGAGAATCTAAAATTTACGGATTCCTACAACAACCTTAAATAAATATGCAATAAGTAAATGTGTTCCCAATCAAATATTCGTGAATATTAAATGAATTTTTTTAATATATATATATATATATATAAAAGCTGGATCTNTGCAATAAGTAAATGTGTTCCCAATCAAATATTCGTGAATATTAAATGAATTTTTTTAATATATATATATATATATATATAAAAGCTGGATCTGCCCCTGTATACTAATAATAGCAGTAGTAGCATAATATTCTATCCCCAACAACATAATTTATATTAGATGATGGAGGCTGGCATCAATAGTAGAGTGATGGAGGTTTTAAGCATGGAAACATACGCGGATTTAAAATTTGTAGTTTATGAGTTTTGAACGATAATTCTTTTGCTTACTGGATTATAAATATATTATTTATATATTTAATAAATTTTTTAAATAAAAATATCGAACTTAAGTCAAAGTTACTGAATTCTATCGAGCCTATAATTATAACGGTGGCTCCGCAAGGAGAGTGCAAACCATTCTCATAGAAACTTCCCAAAGGGAAACCAGTCTGCCCACTGTCTATCTATATACAATACCTCTCAACTTTTTTTTCAGTCTTTGTTTGGACTGACAAAAGCTTATGGAAAAAGGAATAAAGGAAAAAAAAAAGGGAGAATTCCCATTTTGATGCCAAGCCAGAGGGACAAGTCAAAGATAGGTCACCACTTCTCTTATTTTTTTTTGGCTAATAATTAAGTACTAGTATATCATCATAAACTCAAAAAGAAAGTTTATATGGAGCAGCGGCGAAGTTAAAAATTTTAATAAAAATTTGGACATATTTTACCAGTGCGCTATGTAAGGGTATTTAAAGTAGAGGTGTTCGTCGGTCGGTACGGTACGGTATTTAGTCATTTCGGTTCGGTATTTTCAGTGTTAGGTTTCTTAAAATGCAATATGAATACCGTATCTAATTAAATTCGGTATGATTCGATTTTTCTCCTTTCGATTTATTCAGTTTGAATACTAACTAGTGCATACTAAAAGTTTTGTCCAAAATTAGCAAATATCAACACATAGAAAGAAAACTGTACATAGAAGAATAAATTTGATCATTAGAAATGTCTGTTACCTGCTTAGAGTTAATTGATGAGCTTAGAGAATAAAGGAAAGTAAAATTTAGATTTTTATATTTATGTTATAATTAATAATATATGTATTGTGTATTATAATATATATTTCGGTATGATTTTGGTAATTTGGTATTTTATTTTAAAATACCACGTGCCATACCTAATACCAATATTTTTTAAAATTTAAACCAAATATCATACCGAATACCAAAATATTAAATATCAAATACCATAATTTTCAGTTTCGGCACGGTAATTCGATATTTACCAAATTATGCACAACCATAATTCAAAGTCTAGTTTTGACCAATAAGAAGATTTTACCCTATGCACGGTATAATTTTTTTGTGAAGGATATTAGTTGACCACACATGACTTCGCTTCTATACTAATGAGTGTTTTTCCTTTTATTAGGTCTCGTTTGACGTAAAGCTGAATTAGATGGTTAGTCAGTCAATTTCGAATACCAGATGATTATATCGAAAAAGAGAAGAAAAACTTATACAAAATCTGATAGTTGTATATAAAGCAATGATCTCTCCCTTTATTATTTGGTTGTACAAACTCTTTTCTTGGCAAAAAGAGTAAAAAGTTGTCATGACTCAAAGAGGAAAATTACAATCTTACTACTACATATTGTAATATTACATAGTTAATTATTTATTTCGATGGTTAATTAGTAATTGGATTAGGGCTGGATTAAAGAATTGATCTTTTGATGATGAACATCATGATGTGGCAATGCAATAAGGCTCCCAAATTAGTAAAGACCTCTTTTGCTCTTTGCATCCTCTTTGCAAAGGCACCAAGTCTTGCGGCTCATATGCTGCTATGTTTGTTGTACCCTTGGCATTGGTAGTAGTACTTTTGGCTGCAAGAAAGTTGTTGCATTTTTTTGCAATTGTGGGACTGTTGACAATGCTTGCAACTGTTGGCTTCTTCCTCCAAAAGTACTCATAGGCATTGAAAGTTGCCGAGCCCGAGGCCACGGTCGGTGGTGGTGGAGATGGTGTTAGTTGAGTTGGCAGTAACTGAGGAATTGTGGTTATCTGACTTAGTTTCTCCATCAGTTCAGTTGAACCTACAGAACCCGTTAAGTTAACAACTTTATTAAACTTGTTAGACCATGTTACAAGATTCTTCATATTTATCATCCCACTTGATAATCTTGGCTTTTGCTCCATCACAATGATCTCATTTTCTATCTCCTCCTCCTCCTTTTCTTCTCCTTCTTCTAGTTCATCTTCTTCTTGTTTAGGAAAATCAATACTATTGTAATCAAATTGAGGTGTTTGATAATCAATATCGTCGATCACTTCATCAAATTCTTCCCCATAATCCTCCATCCCCAGTTTTGATGACAAATTAGGAGTACTATCATCAATGAAGGTGAGAAGAAGGCGACCATCATGGCGATGGGCACGAAAAAGATTTCGAGGAGGAATAGATATAGCGTCAAGAATCAATCTACCATCTTGACGTCGAGATTGCATGTGAAGAGAAGGCTTGTTTTCCCCTTTAGCCAATGAAGAAATTGGAGGAGGAAAAGATTTAGGAAAAGAAGATGATTTCTTGCTATATTTGTATTTTACAACTCGGAATTCCTCAAATGATTCCGAGCAGTATTGTTGTTGTTGTTCGTCTTTTTCCTCCTCTTCTACATCTCCAGTTTCAGAAGGAGTATAGGAGGAAAAGCTATCAGAGCCAGTCTCCGATCCAAGACTTTCAGTACAAATTTCAAGACTTTTTTCACTCAAAGAACTAGTTGATCTTTTAACAAGAGGATGAATATAAGGCGTTTCAAGATTCGACATATCATGATCATCTTTCTTTTTCGACAAAATTGAGCTCCAAACATCAAATGATGTATGATCAGAAGAAGCAGAAACAACAACAAGATCTTTTGATGAAGCAATTTTTTTCATAGGAGAAAAAAAACCATTTTGTGCTAGCCATTGTTTAGATGACATATCAGCTGAAAATGTTCTTCTAATTGAGGGTGCACTTGATTTTCCTCTTTCAAAATCTGATCCAAGAATTGACATTATGCCTTGTTTCACTTTACTTGCCTTAGGCAAAGGTATAATTGGTGGTTTACTCAATTGTGGTGCAATTTTTTCTTCTTCCATTCTTATAGATGAGTTGATTTTCTTGTTGCTAATACAAGCTGTTGATATCTTCATCGGCCAAGAAACAGATAATAGAGAGTATGGGGTGTTTTTGGTTACTATATTTCTGAATGCAAATAAAAGGGGAAGAGGTTGTCAGGGTATTTGTAGGTGTCCAAAGAGATTAATGGAATCTCGTGCAAGGGACCCTCCCCTTCCCACTATTTACTATTATTTTTTGTGCAAATATCACTTTCAGCCCGCGTTAGAAATTGTTTATATTCGATAGCCGAAAATATGTATAATATTTATATAATTTTTGTATACAGTGTACAGAATGTATATATATATAATGTCATTTTTCCTTATTTTTTGTTTGTTTTCCGCTTGTTGTCCGACACCCCGCTTTTGGACCCCAACTAATTCGGATTCATACTTCGTAAGTCCCATTAAAAGGAATGCTCCCTATAAGTATTTTTTTAAAATTTTCAAGGGCTCAAATTCGAGATCTTTGATTTAAGATAGAGGGATCCTTTTTCATCCCACTACAACCTTTGGTAGTCCCTCTATTTTTTTTTATTTTTTTTAAAGTTTTCCATCCATTGTCCCCGATTAATTTGGATTCACGCTTCGTAAGTCCCATTAAAAGGAAGTGCTCCCTACAAGGATTTTTTTTGTTTAAACTTTTAAGTGCGGCTCGAACTCGAGACCTTTAATTTAGGATAGAGAGATCCTTTCTATCTTACTACAACCCATAGTAGTCCCTCTATTTAGTTTTTTTTTTTCCATCCATTGTCCTGCACATCGCTTTTGGACCCCAACTAATTTGGATTCACACCTTGTAAGGCCAACTAAAAAGGGGAAATGTTCCTTGGAAGGATTCTTTTTATTTTTAAGGTTCGAACTCGATATCTTTGATTAAGGGTGGAAGGATCATATCCATCCCGCTACAGTTTTTGGCGGAGGTAAATTTAGGATTTAAATTTTATGAGTTCAACCTTTAGGATTTTTAGCATTGAACTTACTGTCTTTTAAATTTATGGATTCATATTGCTATTTATTACAATATTAGTGAATTTTTACATATAAATTTATATTTCGCACCAAAAGTACTGGATTGAGTGTAACTCGATGGCAACACATTGCATCCACCTCTGGTCCTTGATAGTCCCTCTATTTTGCTTATTATTTCTATTGATAAAATTACAACAGTATGTTTAAGTTTTATAAGCGAGCAATGACGGAGGATGAGTAAAATCTACGGGGTCGATCGAATCCATTAGCTTTGGTCCAAATTATATATTTAATTTAAGAAATTTATTGAACATATATAAATTATTAATTTATAGAACCCAGTAATTTAAAATTTTAAATATCGTACCCATAAATTTCAAATTCTAGCACTTCCTCCGTTAAAGCAAGTGTGTACAAATATTATCCGATGTTCATTATTAAACAGTTACTTGCTGTTTAATTTTAAAGTTATTTGATTATGAAAAGAGATTTTATATTGTTGATGTATACAACTTAAACTTATCATGGAGACATTCTTATGACAAGATTAATTTAATCTTTACAATAATGCAAGCAACATCCGACTTCGCCAAATTGCCCCTGAGGTATGCCCTTCCGATGGGTTGTTTCGTTATCTGCCTTTTTCATTCGGTGCCCGCACTACCTTAGAAATATTTATTTTATAATTTTAGTTAAATAAACTGAAAATTACATGACCATCCGCTAATGAATTATAGAAAAAATTCTTTCGGTAAACAAAAGTCTACGTAGCAATTCTATTGCTACACCTTAAATCACTAGACTATCTCTTTTACATAATGATTATAACTCAAAAATCGAGTGAATAGCGAGTCAGGAAGATGGTGAGGAATAAAAAGAGAGGTACACACAGTAAGTGGGCAACTCTCATTTTCACCATTTATGTGAACATTCTTATTCAGTAGTTCGTAAATGGCATTTTACTAAGTCGAATGAACCATTGGGGAATATTTGAGAAAGCTACTTTTCATTTGGGCTTTTTACCAACTTACTTCTTTTTTCTTTCTCGTCCGGGTGTCTGATATTTGTTTCGGGGTTTCGACTATATTTGAATTCGAGGAGTGTCACTTTGGGGATAAAATGCTCCTTACTAAAGATGACTCTATACCCAGCTCCCGAGATTTGTTGTTAAAGATGAAGGAATACTTGTCATTTCACAGCAATATATTCGTGATTTTTCTCTTTGATTTTAGTTTCACACTTAATTTATCCACCTCTAATTGACCTAGGCAATTTACTTTTGCTTGTTTCTAGATTATTATTCAAATAGCTTACATGTGTGTATGTCAACTTAATCAAATTTTATCGTCTTATCACAATACTGCTAATACTTATCATCATCTTATCCTAATAAATAATCTTCATCTAACTACCTCTAATTAAACATAAAAAAAGAAAGAATTGGAAAGAATATATGCTGTGAATTTATGGAGCTAATATTTGTAAGCATACTCAGTTGAAAATAAAATTCAATTAATCTGAATTTGCGCGGCTGTTAGACCAATTAAAAAGAAGCACTACGAAATTTTTTTCATTCACAAAACTCGTAAGCACTACTATTAAAATCTTTTACAAACTTAAAAATAGAATCTTGATTTTTAATAATAAAATAGCTGAGAAAGGACTTAAGAATAAGATTAAATGATTTCATAAAGTAAGAGTATGTATAATTAATAATGAATAAGTTAAAGAAACCTATAAACAAACACATGTAACCATCTGTATATTAATTTGGTATAAATATCTAATGCGAGTAAGTTTTTACCGTCAACGTAAAACAAAATTGAGTTTTCCATCCAAAAGAGCAGTTGACAAAAAGCAATTGTAACGATTCGGTCCGTCGTTACGTAGAACTTGCATTATAATTACTATTCTTGACTTGTCATAGGTTGGTTATACTGTTATTGATGTGTTAGAGTTGGTAGGCTTGAAATCGGAATGGTCGTAGTGAGAGTTTATTCATTCNAAGTCAACTGAGAGTTGACTTATTGGTAAACGACCTCGGAATGCGAATTTTATGGCTCGGATAGCTTCGTTAGGTAATTTGGGACTTAGGAGTGTGTTCGGAATATTTTTGTGGTGTCCGGTTTAGAATTAGGCTTGAATTGGCGAAAGTTAGTTTTTGGTGATTTCCGGTCGGCAGTGGAAAATAAGCCATCGGGGTCGGAATAGAATTTCGGAAGTTGAAACAGGTTCGTAATGTCATTTTGGATATGTTTGCAAAATTTCAGGTCAATCGGAGTTGTTTTGGATAGTTTCGGTATCGTTGGAGGATTTTAGAAATTTAAAGTTCTTAGGCTTGAATCCGATGTGATTTTGGGTGTTTCGATGTTAGTTTTGGTGTTCTGAGAGTGCAACTAAGTTTGAATGATCATATATGAGGTGTTGGTATGTTCGGTTGGGGTCCCGAGGGGCTTGGGATGGTTTCGGGTGGTTAACGGGGAGTTTGGAGCATAACTGTTGTTGCTGATCCGCAGGTGCGAAAGCACCAGCGGATGTGGCACCGCAGGTGCGGAAGATTGGCTGGGTGAGAAGTTTCCGCAGGTGCGAGTAAGTTGCCGCACCTACGAGGCCGCAAATGCAGGAGGTCGATCGCAGGTACGAAGTTAGGCCTTTTAATGAAAAGTCGCAGGTGCGGTTGTTTTGACCGCAGGTGCGGAATACCTGGGCAGAAGGTATAAATTGAAACCCTCCGCGACCCTTAGACCTTTTTAACACCATTCTTGTACGGACAGAGAGCTTTGGGGGCAATTTTTAAAAAGGAAAATCATTGTTCTTCATAGAGGTAAGTGTTTTGGACCTTAACACTCATTTATGGATGATTATAGAACATGATATCACTGTTAAATTCACGAAAATGAGTAGAAAAATGTGGGTTTAGGGCTTGAGATTTTGAGACCTTTAGGGATTGATTTGAGGGGTCAAACGAACTCCGATATTAGTGTTCTTTATATGTACGGACTCGTGAGATGCTGAAAAACAGTTTGGTATAAAAATATTTGAGTTTCGGGACGCGGGCCTGGTGATCGGGTTTTGACTAATTTCGAGTTTTTGAGATAAATTGATATTTTTCAATTGGGATTCACTCCTTAAGCACAAATTGATGATAAAAATCTAAACTTGGTAGATTTGGAGCACTCAGAGGCCGGATTTAGAGGCAAAGGCACAGCGAAATAATATTTTAGCTGGTTTTGAGGTAAGTAACGTTTTCAAACTTGGTTCTGAGGGTTTGAAACCCCGAGCTAAATGATTTATGACTATTGTTGAGGTGACGCACATGCCAAGTGACGGGCGTGAGGGCGTGCACCGCTTAGTGATTATTCCATGATGATACTTGTGCTTCTATTAATGTGGTAATTGTGAACATGTTAGAAATCATGTTAAGTATAAATGCTAGGCTTCACGCCGGAAATGCTCAGATCAGAGTGGTCGTATATTGCTGTCTCATTTGGTGATTATTTGATGTCATATACTCAGTCCTGTTATAGCATATCATTTCATATCTCAGTCTCAGTATTGTCAATTACATGCATACTTATCATTGTTTCGGGCTGATGGAGGTATTTGTTATCTATGTGAGTGAGACTGAAGAGTAATGATTGAGTGAGGCCGAGAGCATGTTATTGAGACAGATATGAGAATGGACTGCACACTACAGCGATATTTAAATCATGCCTTCATTGGCTTGATATGGCACTTGGGACACTAGGGTCCCTCCGGAGTCTTTACACCCCAGTGAGCGTAGTGATATTGAGGGATGGATCTTCCCTGGGCATGGATCTTGTCCGAAGTTGATGTTATGTGAGGGATGGATCTTCCCTGGGCATGGATCTTGTCCGAAGCTGATATTATGATAGAGATGGATCTTCCCTGGATATGGAAATTGTCCGAGTGTTGTATTCCGGAGATGGATCTTTTCCGTGGGGGCTGGACTGATATTTTTCCTCAGTACGGAGTGACTACGGTCACTGGTGTTTATGCATATTCCGGGATGGAACTTCCCTGGGCCTGAGAGCCATATAGTAATGAGTGGACTTCTGTGGGAGAGTTGTGAAAATTATGTGCATATCCATACTGGTTTCATACATATATTTTATGATGGCATGTAGAGTATACTGGCATACTTGACATATTTTCTCATCCTGATAAACTGTTAGCATGTCTAAATTCGGTATATTATTTGTTGTAAATTTTTGAGGTTTTGTCCGTCACTACTTCTCAGCCCATAGTTTGGGTTCATTACTTCTGAGTTGGTGTACTCACATTCCCCCCTGCACCTTGTGTGCAGATCCAGGTACACCCGGTAGCGGATATTGAGTAGCGGTCAGCGGTTCTATTGAAGTTGTCGAGGTAGCAGCTGGCGATCGCGACCTCGTCTTCTCTTTCTTATTCTACCCGTTTTTCTTTATTTTTGAGACAATGTTGTCCATTTCCCCTTTTCTTTGCTTTATGTTATAGTAGCTCATGACTGAGTGACACCGGATCCGAGGTTGGAGGTTTTAAATTTAGTTTTTCAAATATTGTTTTAAACTTCAGATTCTTAGTATTATTAATGAAATTCATTTAAAAGTCACATTTTTACTGGAAATTGAATTTAGCTTAGTTAAAAAGGGAGGCTTGTCTGGTTCCACGACAAGCACCATTACAACTCCGAAATTGGGTCGTGACAGCAATATAATTAAATAGAATGTTAGTACAAATTTAGGGGAAGTAACCACCAAAGAATGTGGTGTACCAGATGTGGCTGCTCTTCTCGGGTTTGAGTCATGAGTATGAAAAATCTTTGGTAGAGAGCACTTTCCCCCGAATAAAGTCCTATACAATGTAAATTCGAATATAGTCGAGCTTCAATATAAATATCGGCCACCTGACACCGAATAAAAAATCAAAAAAATAGGTAAAGTGACAAAGGAGAGATAGTTGGATGAGAAAGATGGCTTAAAGAACCAGCAAAGCAATCACCTCCGTGATGGTAGTTGTCATGCAAAAGCAACTCCATTAAAAGAATTATCATCATTTTAAAAAAAAAAAAAAAAAAACTACTTTTACTTTTAGGAGTCATTTGGTAAAAATACATACTACTCGAATTACTTATACTAAAATTAGTTATATTGGAGTTTGTTATTCTGTAATTAGTTATGAGTATTATTTCTTATTGACTGTTGATATGTTGTGTTAATCTTAGGGTTACCAATTTTACTGTTTTATCATGGGATTATTGTTCTACCTTCTGACATGTATAAGTTATTCCGATAATATTTTTTAATCGTAAATAATTTATTCCATCATTAGTAACCAAACAAGGGATAAGGCGGTACTAAATTTTTATCCAAGAATTATTTTTCTTATTCATCATAGCAAACGACCCCTTACTCATTAAAATAAACTAATAATACTAAATATATACAAGGAATGAGAAGCCCTAAATTACAACTTGAGAGTATCCATAGTTAGAAAAGTTTCCTTTCTTAGGAAATTCACTTGGAAATAAAAATTTAATATATTGATATTTGACAATATTTTTATGGTTAAGAAAAGAATATATAGAATCAAATTGGCATTACATACCTCGTATTCTCATGCTCAAAATAATTAAATAAAAATAAAGCTAGGGGCGGTGGACTTCCAAAGAACAATTCTCTCCATAAACAAATCAAAAGGTTAGCAAATGCTATACTTTGTACTATTTGTCTACTTAGGTCATTGGTTTCTCACTTGTGTTTGATAGTTGCACTAGAGCCTCGACTAATCTGAATTTACACGAATAAGACTTATAAAAAAGAAAGAAATACACTCGTCACTCGTTATTAGAATTTTTATTTATTTATAAGGCTCGAATCAGATACTTCTGATTAAGAATGGATGGTCCAGAATACTATTTATTTGCATATTCAATAAGGATAAACATTTTAGAATAGTTTATGTCACAAAACATTTATTTTATCTTTAATTAACCAAACAGAGAAAAAATACTGGTATAGGGTGACAGAAGGATGAATTGATTCTGAGTTGACTAAATTGAATATATAAAAGTAAAGTCCAGAATTGTTTGACTAATTAATTAGGATTATTCTCCATTATATAATACCATTTATGTCACTATCATGCGTCTTTCTCATTCTTTAATTTTTTTTTAAAAATATTTTTTGGATTAAAGTATCTTGTTTAGTGCCTTGACAATCCTACCCTGATTCTTTAATAATAAAGCTATTACCAAAGTCAACAAATTGTTTTTTTAAATAAAAAATTCAACATATTATTGACCGGTGGAAATAGTGCGACCTTAAACGATATATATGTACTAATTTAACATATGATAGCAGGTTCAATAATAATTTTATCAAATTATCGACTAATGATTGTTATAAAATTAATCTATAATTACTTTATATTTAAATATTTTCTACATTGTTAGTATATATATCCAAACACTTTTAAAAAGTAAAAATATTATGTTGTCGAGGGATTTAAGCAGTTTGAAACGGGTTAAATTTAAGTTATATATATTGACCGTTTTAATCAAATAATATTTTATTAAGTTCCCAATTAATAATAATCATAGAGATTTTTCTATAAATTTCTTTATAAGTAATTTAATTATGTAAATATTTTTTATAAGCCAGTGCTTTGATATGAATTCTTTTGCAAAATATGTAATAACATGTACATTCTTGAGCTATTTTGCTTTTTCGTCCCATTTCATGACGAGTTTAATTAGCCATGAAATTTGAAAAAAAAAAAATGAAACTTAATAATAAATTTAGCAATGCTACATACTTTGGAGTCCAATAAAATCCATTATGTATTATTGCTACTCAAAATAGCCAAATTGACCCATAGATTCAAAACGAAGAACAAAAATATTCTCTCAATAAAAAAGAACAAAATTATCCGCAAAATATGTATCTTACGTACATATATTTCCCAGTTAACCATGGTTACAAAAATAGTGCAGCCCGGTGCATTAAACTTTCGTTATACGCGGAGTTCGGGGAAGTTCTGAACCACAAGGGTCTATTGTATGCAAGTCTTATCCTACTTTTCTGCATAAGGCTATTTTCACGGCTTGAACCCGTGACCTCCTGATTACATGACAACAACTTTACCAGTTACATCAAAGTTCCCCTTCATTTAACCATATGGTTAAGAGATATATATTTTTCTTTTGTTTAACTGCTAAGGTTAAATTATTTGGTTTGCTATAATTAATCGCCTAGCAATAACAGAACTAATTTTTTATTGAGAAAAGCCAAAATATAAACAAATAAATAGACAAAGCAACCAATAAAATTTAACATGTAGTATATTACATAAATATTTTTTGAAGTATTTATACAATATAATTTTTCTGGTAAGAGATGTCAATTGATTTCCCCTGAACAAAGTCAGTTCTTTCCTTGTTATCGAGTGGGGGTAAATATTTATCCTTTAGGACTATGACACTCTATGATCAAATATGTATTTTACAAAAAAAAAAAAAATTAAATATATTTTGGCAAAATTTATGGTCAAACGGATTTTAAATCTTTGGTCTTGCTATTTCATCTAGCGTCAGCAAAATGTCCATTATGAGCATGGGTTAAGAGCAGTGGCGGACCTAAGATTTTATACAAGTGGGTTCAATCTTAAAAGTATATAAATTTAGTCGTAAAATAATAATTATCAAGTGGGTTCAAATAAATATGTATACAAAATTTACACAGTTTTAATCGTAATTTATATATATACACAATATTATTTTTTGGTGAAGCGGTTCAGTTGAACCTGCTAGCCACCACTTGGGTCCGCCCCTGGTTAAGAGTGAGATTTGAACTACAAATTTTATTTGTAGAGGTGCACCCAATAATAATTGCACCATAAGAGTTTTTGAGCATGAGTTCACATACATATATTTAAGTGATTTTGAAGAAATATAGCATTGTTATACATGATTTACGGAGAGGAGTATGGGTTCACGTGAACCCATGTCCCTAGACTTGGATACGCCACTGCTTTGGGGGGAGGGGGTTTCTCAAGAGGTTCGAATCTCGTATTGAGGCCTGATTAAATTTAAATTCGCGCCTGAAAATCTCACCTTGAGAGGCAAAATGCTCCTAACATTCGAAGTCAAAACCTTTAATTAAAAATAAATAAGTACTTATCACTTCGTCACAATTCTTTTTGATCAAGGACAAACTTGTGGAGGATAAAACCAATTAAATCAATGATAATATTATATGGTTTTTATTCTAATTAAGTGTAAAAGACAGCAAATTTTATGGATAGAAAGGAAGGTTGGCCCAAGTGAGTTGGTCATATGCTTTGGATTTTTTGGTAATATTCGTGGTATATGGAACTGGATTCTGTGATTTTTTTTCGTTTTCTTTTTTTAAAAAAAATTAAAATTTATATTAATTTGATTTGTCATTCCAAGAAAATATCTGCTGTTTTCAAGTTCCTAGAACTGAGTTTGATAGTGCTAGCTAGCTTACCATCCCAAGAACTCCAATAATTGGATGGTTTATTGTAAAGAATAAATTAAACAAAACGAAAATAGAGAAGAAAGTAATTAAAAAGAAATACTTTCCTTCCCCTTGTTTGGTTTAAAGGAGAAAAAAAGAGAAATGAAAGCAAAAATGGCATTTTCCTCTTGCTATTTCTTACACTCAAAAAAAGACTATTTTCTTCTTTTATTCCATGTGTACTCAAAGAAAATATTTCCTTCCCAACTTTCAAAGAGGAAATTCGGTGCATAAAGCAGTTCGTGTCTAAATAAGTATTAGTAAGTGTCAAAATAAGCCTTGGAACTAACGCACACTCCAAAAACTAGCTCGAAAGGAGGAGTATTGCCCAAGCTTTATAAAGAGACCACGGATCACATCCCGAGCCGATATGAGATTTATTCCATTTATCACAACTCCCCCATCCCCTCTTTCCCACCCAGATTCGGAATTCTCTATCCGGGGTTCTACTATACGGTCTGGAACTTGCACAATCCTGCATCGGTGGTATTTTCACCCCCCTCTTCTGGGGGCTCACGTCGATCACATGACTAACTCTGATACCATATTAAAATAAGCATTGGACCTAATTCACACCCTAAAAGCTAGATCGAAGGGAGGAGAATTGTCCAAGACTTATAAGGAGACCAGGGATTTCATCCCCGATATATCCAATCGAAGTGAAATTCATTACGAATGGATAATTTCATGACTCAAACACGTGATCACCTGAATAATAAATATAAAGGGACATTCTAATACACCGGATAGATAAGAAATATTATAATATAACAACTAAATAATGTTATACAGATGACACCACATTGTATTAGAAAAAAACATGTAGATAGTATACTATTACATGGTTGCTAGTTGGAATAGTATCCAATCATAAGCCTAGTAATTCATATTCTAACACCTCTATTTTGGAAACCAAAATATCTCAAACATCTTTTGATTTTATTCATAAAAATTATGAGAAGTGTGTTGAGATAGTTAGAATATATTCATTACCGAAAAGGCTTAAAAATGACATTCAACTAATGGAAATGGCTTATCTATGTCATCCGTTAAAAGATCGGTTTGTCCATGTCACTACCGTTACACTTTTGGCATATTCATGCCACTAACCTTATAGTTTTGGCCTATTTATGCTATTGTTCACTAACAGTTTAATTTTCTGGTTTTTAAATAATAAAAATTAATTTTTTAACCCCACATTTGCCACGTGTCTTTATAATACCGGTTCTTCTTTTCTTGACCCTACATTTCTTTTGACCCTGTTTATGTTTAATTAACGAGGCCCAACCCGATAAAATCCAACTATCTTTTAACCTAACCCTTAATTCCTTGTCACGGCTCAAAATTCAACTAGTCGTGATGACACCTAACTCTACCCGCTAGGTAAACCGATTAAGAACTATCCAATTTAATGAGATTTTTAAAATAAATAAATGATAAAATAATTGAACCTTAATACATTTCCCAAGGACTGGTATTACAAACCAGGTGGGCCGGGCCCGACCCGGGACCGATCCGGACCCGCGGGCTATACGGGCTAGCGGGCTAAACGGGCAGGCCCGTGGGGGGTCCGGGCTTGCGGGGCTTTAGGCCCGTGGGGGCCCGGTTCTCATGTTTGGACCCGTTTAGCCCGGGCCCGGCTGGCGGGCCTGGGCCGGGCCAAGCGGGCCCAACGGTCAAAATTCAAAAAAAAAATTAAAAATTAAAAAAATGGCCAACGGCCAGATTTTTAAAATCTAGCCGTTGGA
>ML314619.1:23384-66715 GCA_005239505.1 Nicotiana paniculata | reverse complement strand
ACTTGGATAACGCCAGGCTAGGGCTAGCTTTAGAAGGCTAACGCCTGCCTAACGCCAGGGCCATCCTGGCTTGAGGAGGCAAACGCCTGGGTAAGGCCAGGGTGTTCCCTCGTCACCTTTTAAGCGTATTTTGTACGTATTTGCATCCATTTAGCTCAGTTTCCATCTCCAATTCACCTACACATGAAATAAACTCCATTAAGCACATTAAAAGTGANTAGGAGACTTCTATTCCAACCGGGAAACACTTAAACTTGTCAAAACTCGGAATTGACCGAAACAGGGACCTGGCGTTTGGAGGCTAACACTTGGATAACGCCAGGCTAGGGCTAGCTTTAGAAGGCTAACGCCTGCCTAACGCCAGGGCCATCCTGGCTTGAGGAGGCAAACGCCTGGGTAAGGCCAGGGTGTTCCCTCGTCACCTTTTAAGCGTATTTTGTACGTATTTGCATCCATTTAGCTCAGTTTCCATCTCCAATTCACCTACACATGAAATAAACTCCATTAAGCACATTAAAAGTGAATTTTTATCATTAATGCGCATAAAATGTAAGGCATATAACATGTTAAACTATGAATTCTAGTCTCGCATCAGGCACATAGTGATGATTTTTACAGTCCAACTCAAAAATAAGTCACAAAATAAAAGCAAGCAAAAAATTGTTTTCAACACACACACACACTGCCATAGTATCTCCCCATAATGTACTTCAGGATATTGATCACTTTGGTGCATAAAGAGTCATAGGAGGTTTCAACTTCTTTGGTGATTTTGTCCATCTTTTCTGTCATGGAGTTGAATGCCCTGATTCCTTGCCTCCTCGTGGCTCCCATGTCCATCCTGAGCTTGGCCACATCTATACCTATTTTTTTGGTGACTTCCCTGATCTTGTCCACTTGTTCTTTCATTGCAATGAGCAGGATTTTTACCCAATCTAGATTCTGCTGAATCTGATGTAGGTTGTTAGTGGCAGTTGGCTGAGTCGTTGTTGGTTCAGTAGGTGCTTCAACATGTACTGGAGCACTTTCAACTTTGGCATACCCGATCCATCCATCGTCACTTAATGTGCAACCCATCATAGCAAAGGTTGTCTTATCATAGGTACTGGTAATGTGCTTGGGTGAGAAAAGTGCCAAATCAACCTTCTTGACTTCAAGAATATGTGAGATGAGCAAACCATAGGGTAAACAAGCAGTAGAAAAGGATATATCCCTAATACTTTCAAGCATATACTGACGAATTCACACAAACCAGTCAAGCCTTTTATTGTTCACAAGACAATAAAGAATAAAAAAATCTCTAATAGTCAAAGTGCTGAGAGACCCAATTCTAAGAATTAAAGTGGTGGCTATCATGTGGGCTAAAACCCGGTGTTCAAACTTGAGATTTTTAGGACCAATATCAGGAGGGTTATCATACAGAAAAACTGTTGCCTTTTCTAAGGAAACTTCAAAGTCTTTAGGCCAGGAGTTTTCCAAAAAAGTATCTTAACCATAAAACTTAGTAGAAAATATCTTCTCAAATTGATAGGAATCAAGAACAATCCTAGTGCCTAAACCCATGAACTCCAAGTCATATTTGTCATTAACAAACAGATTGGCATAAAACATTCTCACAAGTGTCGCGCCCCCCTCTTTCCTCTCTTTTCGGATCAGTAGGGTTTTTGACGTTATTGGTACAACTCATTTCCTTTTGGAATAAGGGATGTGAAGGATTTGAAGAGTCACCATCTAACGAATTAAGGTGCATTAGGGCACCTATTAAGGGTCACAATAACATAAATTGAATAACCAGAGATTGGGTAAGGGCTTGAAATTACTCCAAGGGGAAGGTGTTAGGCACCCCTCAAAGTCCACAACTGTGGTCCCGGCCAAACGAACTTTATGAATTTAAGCAAGTAGCAAATAGGCAGTCAAAGTATACACATGGGAACAAGTAATGGTTTGAAAAGATTCGCAGTCTAAGAACACATATGTGATAATGTTTTGAAAGATTTATGGTCTAAGAACACATATGTAGGGGATAGGGTATCCCTAAGTTATTTATCCTATAGGATCACATCAATGCAATGCCCGATAATCACTCCTCAGTGAGGGGAAACACGTGGCATTAGCGCGCCGGTCATCATATCCGTATCTACCCTTTACCCCACCCCTTAACGGTTATTAAGCGAGCTTATTTGGCGATCTCTATGCGTGCTGTTATCCGTCCCTTCCTTGTGGTCCTGGAGGAATTTAGGACCTCTAGATATAGGTAGTTCTAGATAGACCCCTAAGGTTTTGAAAGGATAAGATTCTAAGCGACAGGCAAGAACAAATATGACTAATCAGATAAATGCAGGAAAGCAGTTATGAGGCCCAAATTTACCTCCACAAGTAATGCACATAATCAGCACGTCTCAAACACAAACAAGAAGCAGTTTTATTAGACAGGATCCTAAGCAAGATTCTAAGTGAGTACCCATGCACAAAAATATGCAGTTTTATTTTTTATAAACTCAGAAGTTGGGGCCTAATCAGTTTGCCTACTGATTTTTAAACCTGTTAACCTTTAGACAAGTCAGAAGTTGATTTACATAAAGCATGTTGTTCTAGGTGTTACGAAAATACAGGGATTGTTACCAGTTTTATCTAAAACAGGATAATCATAGGTGAGATTGTGTTATACCTTTTCATGAATCAGTAGTTTAAACTAGGCGTGGTTAAGCAAATGCAACAGAGTCCTAGAGCATGGTATCTAATATGTACATATAAAATGCAGAATAGTTAAGACATAATTTCAGAATGCATAGAATTCGTAACGCATGATTTCTAAATGCACAAAGAGTTACAGGATGATTGAAAACATGATTTTGAATGCACAGGAGTAACAGTTTTATATTAACTTTATTATCCTAGGAGCAGGATTTCTAAGTGGTAGGCATAAGCATAAACTAAGGACATGTTGTGCGTTGAAGCAGTAAATATGAAAAGCCTTAAAGACATGATATCTAATGCATGTTTGGCATGGTTTGAATGAATATGTTTGTCCTAAGCATGGATCTAATGCATATATAGGGAATGTAAAATCCTAAGGCATGATTTCTACCCAATGATAGAATATATAACCACCCTTCCCATTTCACTAGCCAACCCCAATATTTGTTTACAAATAATTATTACAGACCAGCTGAATAAATTACATAAATAGATAAAGGAAAAGAAGAAGTTAAACAATAGGGAGCCTGAAGTAGGCCCAAATGTACCAAATTGTCCATAGCCTCATATGCCAAAGTCATAGCCTTTCTTATGTCCGGGTGTGTCAGAGTTCCCTAAGGACCTCAAGGATCCCGGGCAGTGCTCACACCCAGATTTCATAACAAGAATGAGTAAGTGCAGTGTGGAAGAGCCAGCTCCAGTGCATCAGAGTTCAAAGGGATCTCACAAGAATCCCAAAGCAGTCACACACTGAGGGGAAGAACTTAAGGACCTAAGAGTAGAGTGAGAGTGCTTGACATAGTTTTTGAAAATGCTTTGGTATAAAACAGTATTGAAAAGACTCAGTTGAATGAATAAGTCTTATAAAATAGGAGTTGTTTAATAGTAAAATAGTTTGAACAAGAACAATGTAGTAAAAGAAACAACAGATCAACCATATAGCAATCAGATTCAACATTGCTCAACAACAGACTTTCACACAGGGAAGTTGGGAATTGGGGAAACATAGGGCATGTACAGTGAACACATAACAGGTAGAAACATAGAGGTGTTGTAGAGGTTTATGGGATTAGGGGATAGCTAATGGTACCAACACAGTATGAACTCCAGAACAAACAGCTGAGAACAGAGTTAAACATAGAATCAGACAACTTAGGGTAACAAATCAGTTTTGCAAAAAGTGTGCATGCCAGAACTGGAAAACAAATAGACAAGCATTCAAAAACAGAGTAGAGTCACACTGAGACAGACTACAGGGGAAGTAAACATGTTCATCCTAAAAGGGGTAGGACATAACTAATATGTTGGGTGAAGCAATAATGTAAACAAGTCAGTTACATGTCGAACAACAAACAATAGATAGAAACAAATCAGGAATATGATAAACTGAAGCAGTAGGAAACACATTGGTTTGGGAGCTTGAATTTAAAATCAGAACATACTAGTAAAGAGAGTAAACACAAAGTGAAGAACAGGAGAGTGCAATAATTAGCCTTGGCTTGCAGCCGGCTAATTTAGTAACAATAGCAAGTAACAAAGAAAGTAGAAGAGCTTTTGAGTGTATGAGAGATGTGAACTAATGTGAGTTCGTGTGCTTGCCTAGTGAGATTAGAAGAGAGCAATATATGTAGTAGTTTGAAAGCTAGGCAAATAAGGCAAGAATCAATTTGTTCAGTAATTGAAGAACTCAGAATCAATTAGAGTGAAAATCAGTGCAAGTACTCCCTCAATTAAGGGAGTTAATTTCAAACGGTAAAAGACAGGTAACAAATAAGGAAGGAGATCATATATGGCTGGAAAAAATTCAAACACAATATAGGTATAGGGTAAACGATTAAGGCTAGGTACATACAATTCTAATTAAGGAAATAACATAAGAATCAATTAACAGTATATTCAACCACATAATAAGGCAAGAAAATAATTAGAAGTTGGAAATCAGTAAAGGACATCAATCACAGGAAATCAGTGAAGGGTATCAATTACAGGAAATTAGGGATTCAAACAAAAGAGCACTGATTAAAGGAAATTACTACAGTCTTCTGGAATAAACATAGCATAGGCAGGGAGAAGCAAAATCAGAAACCTTGATGAGAATAACGGGGTAGAAATCACGAAATTCAGAACATATTCATTAGAAACAGACATGCATAGAAATCAAACGAACAAATCAGCGGAGACAGACTCAGAACCCAGAACTAAGCCAAGAAATTAGGGTTTTTAACACAGGTAATCAGGTTAAAGGGAAAATCTAAATAAACCGTTTAAACATAGTAAATATTATAGAATAACTCTTAAAATAAAAAAAAGTGGTTTTGAAAAAAAGGGTTAAGAAACCCTACTTATGGAGATGAAGAGACTTATTGAAAAGATCAGAAAGTTTCTCATGGAAAACAGTGAAATAACTCAAAATACTCTTAGATCTATTACAAATCTAACGAGTCAAGAGATAAAAATAGGGTTTCAGAGAAGAACAACCCAGAGATAGAGAGATTCTGGCTCAGAAACCATATATCTAGCCGGAAAAATAAAAAGATCTTACTNGGGGGGGGGGGGGGGGGGGGAGAAAGTGAACAGGCACTCATCCCTTTAGGACCTCGAGACAGCAAGAGATCGGGCATGGGAGGGGCCATAGAGGCTAGGGGTAGTAGAGAACCACCATTGCTACTGGAGAGCCAGCAGCCGGCAATGGGAGTTAGGGTTAGGTAGAGGGAGTTTGAGAGAGAATGAGAGGGGTGACAGCGGGTGAGTGATGAGGGAATGAGGGTTTCGGGGGGGGGGGGGGTCTTAGGTTAATTTAGGAAAGAACGGATCTGGTCTGTTGATCAAAATTTATCAATGGCCCAGATTAAAACAAAAATTGGGTCAGGTAGATTAGGATTTGGTCCAGGGGTCTGTTGGGCCAGGTATAATTAAGGTTTTGGGCTGGCTATAATTGAAATAGAAATAGGCCATTTGTTAAATAGCCGAATTAAATTAGTCGAAATAATTTATAACATAATTGCTAACTAAAAAATAATTCTATGCATGGAAATA
The DNA here is from genome assembly GCA_005239505.1 of Nicotiana paniculata. Taxonomy (NCBI): domain Eukaryota; kingdom Viridiplantae; phylum Streptophyta; class Magnoliopsida; order Solanales; family Solanaceae; genus Nicotiana; species Nicotiana paniculata. Next base: position 60,982 of record ML314619.1, on the reverse strand, counting down.
ATTTTAAAAAAATGATTATTTGGTATTTAAAAATATAAAGGACTAATTTTTGGTAGAAAATAGTACAAAATTATATGCATGGGCTATAATTGTAATTATAGCCAAAATGTGCCAATTTGGCTATTTATGACATAATTTGGTATTAATAGACCATACATTGTAAATTAAATCAAGAAATGCTTTTGAAATCATTTGTGATGCAATTTTGTAATTATTTATTGGAAATAAAATGCTGGACAAATTTATAAAAATGCAGAAAAATTATGGAAAAACACCAATTGCTCTTAATGCATGATTTTGAAGGTATATATATGCAATTTTAAAAATATTTTGGAAAAAATTGGGTATCAACAGCTGCCCCTCTTTACTCGGAAAGGATGAAAGAGTTGTCGGGTAAAGATATGATGGCCAATTTTGACTGAGCGAAATGGTTAGAGATGTTTTAGGCCGCACCCTGTCTTCTGAGCTGCCTACATACCCCTGGTTTTACAGGAATCAGGTCGTATGTAGTTCCGGATTCATTGGCGAAGTATACTGGTGAAGTCATTACAAGAACGAACGCAATATCTAGGGATGGGCGAATGAACGGTTCACGGGAGAGGTTAGGTTTGATACAGTTGAGGAACTAGAGCGGGATCGCTCCTGCTGGGATAGTCGTTGCTCGACGGGTTACCTGCAAATAAGAATACTACAAGCATTTATTGTGCATAAATTTAAACTTGATGCAGGTTCCTGCTGGACTATGAAAGCTGTCTTCGGACAGTTAGGGATGACGTCCTCAGACCATGATGTCCTGGGCCATGAATTGTTTGATAAGAGTTCCATAGGCCATGAAATGATGTTCTCGGGCTATGAAGATGGTGCCTCCAAACTATGACGCCTTTGAATAATGATATGCAAATTGAGAGAGATCCTCAGGCCATGACATGGTGTCTTCCAGATATGAGGATGATGTCGTTAGACTATGACGCCTTTGAATAATGATATGCAAATTGAGAGAGATCCTCAGGCCATGACATGGTGTCTTCCAGATATGAGGATGATGTCGTTAGACTATGACGCCTTTGGAAAAGTTGGCGATATTTCAGCCCATGAGATGCAATAATATGATGTCAATAAGACAAGGCTTAGTCTTGCAAATTGGGGGGCAGAGCTTGGCCCGAAAGAGGAGCGAAGTAAATAATGCTTGAGACAACTCTTAGTCTCAGTGAAAGTAAATTGGAGGCAGATTTTAGCCTCATGCAGGTATGGAGAAAGAACTTAGTCTCATGTAAATGAAGATAGAAATTAGCCTTATGCAAGTGAAGGAAAAGATTAGCCTTATGCAAGATGGAGGTAGAGCTTAACCTCATGCAAGATGGAGACATAGCTTAGTCTCATGTAGGGGAAGGCAAAGATTAGCCTTATGCAAGATGGAGGTAGAGATTAACCTCATGCAAGATGGAGACAGAGCTTAGTCTCATGATGGGGAAGACATCGATTAGCCTTATGAAAGGGAAGGCATAAATTAGCCTCCTGTAAGATGAAGGCAGAGATTAGCCTTATGCAAATGGAAGGCAGAGATTAGCCTTATGCAGATGGAGGTAGAGCTTAGCCTTATGCAAATGGAAGGCAAAGATTAGCCTTATGCATATGGAGGCAGAGATTAGCCTTATGCATATGGAGGCAGAGCTTAGCCTCATGCAAGATGCGGGACAGAGCTTAGTCCCATGCAAGAAAGGCAGGGCTTAGCCTTATGCAGAAGAATAAATAGCAAATGATAGTAGAATTTCTTAGCTGGTAACAGATTTCGACATTGCTATTGTTTTGAGAATTGTGACTTTTAAGCGTGTTTATCTTTGTTCCTGCATCCAAAAAAAACTTGTGAGTTCTGTAGATGGGGACAGTCGGTTCGCATCCCCGCTGGCTTTGCTTGACTCGTTCGGCTTAGTCTGATGATCCTGTTCAAGTTATCGGGGTAGCGTTTGCTAAACAGAGCTATTTTGAAAGCAAGCATGCATTATTTTGCAAAGGCATAGTATAAATATATTTTAAGAAATTTAGATGAACCGACGACCGTGACACAGTTCAAGACATTGCAAACTCTCATGCTACGGAATTTTGAGGGTCCTCCTCAAAATTCTGCCCCAGTTAGATGGGTTGACGTCTCTGACTGTTGTAGATGCTGCAGTCAGCTGAAATTGCTTTGGAATTTTGAGGGTCCTCCTCAAAATTCTGCCCCAGTTTCCAATCGGGAGGGGGGATGATATTTTTATTGAATTGTGACAGAACCAATAGGGCTGCCTATGTATCCCCTCTTAAATGGGAATCAGGTCGACGTAGTTCAACTTACATCATTCATAAAGAATTACACATAGTAGCGCTTGACTGCATCAAAATTGATTGGTTTTGGCCAGACTTCTCCGTCAATTTCTGCAAGTATGAGAGCTCCTCCGCTCAATACTCGATGAACCATATTGATGCTGAAAGATCTTTTTTAACACCAGCTGCCCCGGTGTGAACTGTCTTGGCTTGACTCTTTTGTTGAAGGCTCTGGTCATTCTGCTATGATAAAGTTGTTCGTGACATATTGCATTCATTCTTTTCCCGTCTATGAGGGCTAGCTTCTCATAACGACTTCTTATCCATTCTGCATCGCTGAGCTCAGCTTCTTGTATGATTCTTAAGGAAGGAATTTCCACTTCGGCAGGAATAACAACTTTTGTACCATAAACCAACAAGTAAGGAGTTGCCCCAGCTGATGTGTGGACTATAGTACGGTATCCCAGTAAGGAAAATGATAGCTTTTCGTGCCACTATTTGTGTTTTTCTATCATCTTTCTCAATATCTTCTTGATGTTCTTGTTGGCGACTTCTACAACTTTATTCTTATGAGGTCTATAGGCTGTGGAATTCTTGTGCTTGATTTTGAAAGCCTCGCACATGGCTTTCATCAGATCACTGTTTAGATTGGAGCTGTTGTCGGTGATGATTGATTCTGGAACTCCAAACCGACAAACAATATGGTTGCAGACAAAGTCTGCCATGACTTTCTTAGTCACTGCTTTGTAAGATGCTGCTTCGACCCATTTGAAATAATCAATAGCTACTAAGATGAACCTGTGTCCATTTGAGGTTGTAGGCTTGATCAGTCCAATGACGTCTATTCCCAGGCGACGAATGGACAAGGCGAGCTTGTTGCATTGAGCTCATTTGGGGGTACCTTTATCATATCTGCATGTACTTGACATCGGTAGCATTTTCGGACATACTGGATGCAGCCTGTTTCCATGTTCATCCAGAAGTAACTGGCTCTGAGAATCTTCTTAGCCAAGACAAAACCATTCATATGCGGCCCGCAAGTCCCGACATGTATCTCTTCAAGTAGTCTGGAGGCTTATTTTGCATCGACACATCTCAATAATCACAAATCGAGAGTTCTCCTTTACAGGGTTCCTCCCTGTGAAAAAAACTGTTGGAAAATCTCTGAAGCGTGCATTTCTGAGTATGATTTGCAAGCTCTGGGTACTCTCCCTTTGACAAATACTCGTTGATATCATGGAACCATAATTTTCCATCCGCTTCTTCTTAAACATGGGCACAATATGTCGGCTGGATATGGATCTTTACTGGAATAGGATCAATGAAGTTCTTATCTGGATGATATATCATGGATGATAGAGTGGCCAGTGTATCGGAAAACTCGCTCTGAATTCTGGGGACGTGCCGAAATTCTGTCTTTGTGAACCTCTTTCTCTGATGGCGACAAATGGATGCTGATGCGAGTTTCTTTGACAGTCTCTGAATCTCCCAGGTTGACTACCTCAGTTTCGTCCAGGTTGGACTTAGGTCTGTTCTCCAAATACTCAACTTCTCTGACAATTTCATCGGGTATGACATCCTCTTCTTCTGAATCGCTGTCCTTTTGTTGCATTGTCTCATTGCATGTCACAATCATCGGTTCATCAAGACAGGAAATAGTAATGTTGTATAGATAAAAGTAATGAGAGAAAAACGATAATAAATAAATATTGATTCGCTGAAACGTAAAAGCGATTTTGATAATTTAGACATTTTGGAACATCGAGGATTTTATTGGAAAACAGAAATGCGAAAAGGAAATCATTAGCAAAAAATGAAGTAAGCGTTATTCAGCCTTGCTACCCGGGGACTCGTCGGGCCCTGGATGGTCCGATAGTCCGATTCTTGAGGAATGATTCCTTGCTCACAACTTGAATGGTAGGGCCTTCCCCTTCCTCCTCCTCGACAATTACACAGTAGTCCATTTTCGGTACACTTGGAGGAGGAAGTAGGTGGAGGGCCTCTGGATTTGGTATGATAAACTGATAATTCCAGTATGCGTGAACCAACCTTTGGGAGGGGAATAATCAAAAATAAAGAAAGAAAAACCAAAAGATAGCCAAGTCAGTGAGTATCACGAGAGAATATTGTAGTATTTAAACACACATTACAGGAATATAAAAGCGTGTCCTAATTGGGAGCCTCGTTGTTCCCGAGGTAGGCCTAGCGATAAGCTGATTTGGAGAACTTAGATGCCAATAATTGCCTCATTTAATTAATGTAAAATAGAAGTATCTAAAAATGACACTAAAATAATAAGCAGGAAATAAAGTTACTAATGGCACTTGTCTTTATTACATTTGAAAAAGCAGGTAAATCTAATCTACTTGGTCCCAGAAGGACCTTCCCCAGGCTTGATCTTCTTGGCTCCGTCGATCAGGTTCCCCAGGTTGTTCATGCCCAACAACAGGTATACTCTTGATAGATGCCCTCCTTCGCCTCCCTCAGCATTCTAGCAGTCAGCGACTCTTTTCCTTGTCTTCGCCTCTAGTTCCATCAGACCCTGCTCCAAATATTCCAACCTCTCATTGGATTTGATAGCCCTTTCCTTCCACTCATTGATTAGTTCCATATCAGTCTTGTGTTGCTCCAGATGCCCGACCTCGGACTCACGAACCCTTTTGCGCAGTTTATTGTATTTCACTTGGGCCTCAGGAACTTAATCTATGACCCTGTTCCCCCCACCGATTCCAAGCTCAACTATCCCTGCTATGCTGTCTTCCAACCATGATAGGTAAAATCGTACATGCACTGCGTGGTACCTGTCTGGCTCGATGGTGTCCTTTTCAATAACCTTTAGATGCCATATATGCTGAGCTTCACATTTGTACGGGATGTCGTCGTCCTGAAAATCTGCCATGTAATGACTCATTTTAGAAACTCGCGGTATGACTTGCTTCCTTCCTGCCTGTCTCATAACCCTGATGGGAACATAAGGGTATATGCCCCTTAAACTGATCAACACCAGGTGCAGATCACCCCTCGATATGATGATGAACTCACTGGTAGGGAACCATTCGAATATCCATTGAACCTGTTCCTCAGTCAAATTGTCAAAAAACTGCACCCATTCTGTAGCATTTTCCGGTTGAGCAAACCTGTTTGGGATGTAGGTCATTCTCTTAGGGTGATGGAAGGCTATATGATCATTCCATGCCCTTCTTGGAAACTCTTGACGATATTTACCCCTTTGGAGATTCTCCAATAACCAAACCTGTAGTAGCGGATTACAACCCTCAAAGTGTTTGAACCCCTTCTGGCAGCGGTCCAAGGCTCGGTATATGTCTGCTATGATCATAGGGATAATGGTATATGTTTTCCCCTCGATCCCCTCCATTAAGGTTTTGGCTACCATAGCCAGTCTAGTGTGAATCCTATCTCCTTTGCTCAAAAATACTATCATACCCAGGAAGCAAACGAAGAACACAAAAACCCTGTGGTGAATATGACCCAAGGAAGTAATAGAGAATTCATCGTGGAAATTACGATAGGATTTTCTATGGACGTATAGTTCATAGAGATAGTCAAAAGGTATGTAGGACTCTGTCAGGGACTCTAAACCCTCGTTCTTTTTCAAACCCATCATTTTTAGGAACCCCCTAGCGGCACGGTTTTCCGGCACCAACAAACCTGGACTATCCCAAGGTAATCCTGCGAAGCCCCTTATCTCCTCCAAGAGGGAGGGGTCATTTTTATGTTGCTAAAACGGAACACAGACCTTTCTCTGTCCCAGAACATAGTGGTTGCTTCGATCAACATATTGTTCGGTTGGATATCTAGTAAAGAGGGCGAGTTTCCGAGGACTCTCTTTACATGGTCTTTGTCACTTGGCGAAAGGTCTTCCCACCAATCCAGCAACAATGGTGGTATTCTTTGGACCATGTTGAACCTGGGGACTTCGTGCCTCATTTTCTGCAAAACAGATAAGGTTTGACCCTTTCCCCCTCCATATTCAACTACTTATACATCAGTGATTAGCACATTGGCACTTAGTTCTCCAAATTAAGGCACAGATCGTGTCCGTTGGGATTATAAGAACCCCGGTGGACTTTTGGATAAGGCTGTCTTAAAGGGTTTTTGTGCGGACGACGCATTAACCCAGCTAGGTTTTACCATGATGCATGCACAATATAACAAGAGTAAGTTTCTATGGGGTTTTAAATTGGTATCCTCAAGCGGACAACTTGAGGGGGAAAGACACGGAACCGTCGACTGCACCGCTGATCGACTAGTTTTACCGCAAATAAGCCTTTCCGAATTTAGGAGTGATATTAAATAGGCAAAGCGCAACCACTCATCAAGCGTTGCTATAGGATTTGTATAGGCACGAGTGAAATATGATGTTGAGCATGATTATGCAACAATAAATAAGCAATAAAAGCATGTTGTCATATATTTTCACGTTATGAAAGCGGTAAATACAACAGTTATGATTGAAAAGCAGTTACAAAGGAAAACAAAAAGAAACATGTCAGTTTAAAAGAAAACTTGGGAAAGTAAACAATTAATTGCACATAAAGGGAAATGGAAAGGGAAAGGGTGTAGGTATTAGCAAAGTAAAGACAAATTCACAAAGCAGTTTGAAATGGAAAAAGCCTAGACGTCCCCAGCAGAGTCGCCATGCTGTCGCGCCCCCCTCTTTCCTCTCCTTTCGGATCGGTCAGGGTTTTTGACGTTAATGGGACAACTCATTTCCTTTTGGGATAAGGGATGTGAAGGATTTGAAGAGTTTCCACTTAACGAATTAAGGTGCGTTAGGGCACCTATTAAGGGTCACAATAACACTAATTGAATAACCATAGATTGGGTAAGGGCTTGAAATTACTCCAAGGGGAAGGTGTTAGGCACCCCTCAAAGTCCACAACTGTAGTTCCCGGCTAACGAACTTTGTGAATTTAAGCAAGTAGCAAATAGGCAGTCAAAGTATACACATGGGAGCAAGTAATGGTTTGAAAAGATTTGCAGTCTAAGAACACATATGTGATAAAGTTTTGAAAGATTTATGGTCTAAGAACACATATGTAGGGGATAGGGGATCCCTAAGTTGTTTATCCTATAGGATCACATCAATGCAATGCCCGATAATCACTCCTCAGTGAGGGGAAACACGTGGCATTAGCGCGCCGGTCATCATATCCGTATCTACCCTTTACCCCACCCCTTAACGGTTATTAAGCGACTTTATTTAGCGATCTCTATGCGTGTTGTTACCCGTCCCTTCCTTGTGGTCCTGGAGGAATTTAGGACCTCTAGATATAGGTAGTTCTAGACAGAATCCTAAGGTTTTGAAAGGATAAAATTCTAAGCGACAGGCAAGAACAAATAGGACTAATCATATAAATGCAGGAAATCAGTTATGAGGCCCATATTTACCTCCACAAGTAATGCACATAATCACCACGTCTCAAACACAAACAAGAAGCAGTTTTATTAGACAGGATCCTAAGCAAGATTCTAAGTGAGTACCCATGCACATAAATATGCAGCTTTATTTGTATAAACTCAGAAGCAGGGGCCTAATCAGTTTGCCTACTGATTTAAAGTTTTTTTTAACTAAAAACATGATGTTCTAGGTGTTATGAAAACGTAGAGATTGTTACCAATTTTATCTAAAACAGGAGAATCATATGTGAGATTGTGTTATACCTTTTCATGAATCAGTAGTTTAAACTAGGCGTGGTTAAGCAAATACAACAAATTCCTAGAGCATGGTATCTAATATGCCATATAAAATGCAGAATGGTTAAGACATAATTTCAGAATGCACAGAATTCCTAAACCATGATTACTAAATTCACAAAGAGTTACAGGATGATTGAAAATATGATTTTGAATGCACAGGAGTAACATTTTTATATTAACTTTATTATCCTAGGAGTAGGATTTCTAAGTGGTAGGGATAAGCATAAATTAAGGACATGTTGTGCGTTGAAGCAGTAAACATGAAAAGCCTTAAAGACATAACATCTAGTTCATGTTTGACATGGTTTGAATTAATATGTTGGTCCTAGCATGGATTCGAATGCAAATATAGGTAATGTAAAAGCCTAAGGCATGATTTCTACCCAATGATAGAATATATAACTACCCTTCCTATTTCACTAGCTAACCCCAATATCTGTTTACAAATAATTATTGCAGACCAACTGAATAAATTACATAAATAGATAAAGGAAAAGAAGAAGTTAAACTATAGGGATCCTGAAGTAGGCCCAAATGTACCAAATTGTCGATAGCCTCCTATGCCAAAGTCATAGCCTTTCTCATGTCTGGGTGTGTCAGAGTTCCCTAAGGACCTCAAGGATCCCGAGCAGTGCTCACACCCAGATTTCATAACCAGAATTGAGTAAGTGCAATATGGAAGAGCCAGCTCCAGTGCATCAGAGTTAAGAGGGATCTCACATGAATCCCAAAGCAGTCACATACTGGAGGGGAAAAACTTAAGGAACTAAGAGTAGAGTGATAGTGCTTGAAATAGTTTTTGAAAATGCTTTAGTATAAAACAATATTGAAAAGACTCAGTTGAATAAAGAAGTCTTATAAAATAGGAGTTGTTTAATAGTAAAATAGTTTGAACAAGAACAATGTAGTCAAAGAAACAACATATCAACAATATAGCAATCAAATTCAACATTGCTCAACAACAGACTTTCACACAGGGAAGGTTGGAACTGGGGACACATAGGGCATGCACAGTGAACACATAACAAGTAAAAACATAGAGGAGTTGTAGGGGTTTACGGGATTAGGGGATAACTAATGGTACCAACACAGTATGAATTCCAGAACAAACAGCTGAGAACAAAGTTAAACATAGAATCAGACAACTTCGGGTAACAAATCAGTTTTGCAAAAAGTGTGCATGCCAGAACTGGAAAACAAATAGACAAGTATTCAAAAACAGAGTAGAGTCACACTGAGACAGACTATAGGGGAAGTAAACATGTTGATCCTAAAAGGGGTAGGACATAATTAATATGCTGGGTGAAGCAATAATGTAAACAGGTCAGTTACATGTCGAACAACAAACAACAGATAGAAACAGATCAGGAATATGATAAACTGAAGCAGTAGGAAACACATTGGTTTGGGAGCTTGAATTTAAAATCAGAACATACTAGTAAAGAGAGTAAACACAAACTGAAGAACATGAGAGTGCAATAATTAGCCTTGGCTTGCAGACGACTAATTTAGTAACAATAGCAAGTAACAAAGAAAGCAGAAGAGCTTTTGAGTGTATGAGAGATGTGAACTAATGTGAGTTAGTGTGTTTGTCTAGTGAGAGTAGAAGAGAGCAATATATGTAGTAGTTTGAAAGCTAGGCAAATAAGGCAAGAATCAATTTGTTCAGTAATTGAAGAACTCAGAATCAATTAGAATAAAAATCAGTGCAAGTACTCCCTCAATTAAGGGAGTTAACTTCAAACGGTAAAAGATAAGTAACAAATAAGGAAGGAGATCATATATCATTAAAATATAACAAAGGAAATAATTCAAACACAGTACAGGTATAGAGTAAGTGGGTAAGGCTAGGTACATAAGGTTCTAATTAAGGAAATAACATAAGAATCAATTAACAGTATAGTCAATCACATAATAAGGCAAGAAAATAATTTAGAAGTTGGAAATCAGTAAAGGGTATCAATCACAGGAAATCAGTGAAGGGTATCAATTACAGGAAATTAGGGATTCAAACAAAATAGCACTGATTAAAGGAAATTACTACAAGCTTCTGGAATAAACATAGTATAGGCAGCGAGAAGCAAAATCAGAAACACTAATGAGCATAACGGGGTAGAAATCACGGAAATTCAGAACATATTCATGAGAAGTAGACATGCATACAAATCAAACGAACAAATCAGCGTAGACAGACTTAGAACTCAGAACTAAGCCAAGAAATTAGGGGTTTTAACACAGTTAACCAGGTTAAAGGGAAAACGTAAATAAACCATTTAAACATAGTAAAGATTATAGAATAACAATTAAAATCAGAGGAATTATTTTTTTGAAAAAGGGGTTAAGAAACCCTAGTTATGGAGATGAAGAGACGTTTTGAAAAGATCAGAATGTTTCTCATGGAAACAGTGAAATAACACAAAATACTCTTAGATCTTTTACAGATCTAACGATTCAAGAGATAAAAATAGGGTTTCAGAGAAGAACAACCCAGAGATAGAGAGATTCCGGCTTAGAAACCACAGATCTAGTCGAAAAAATAGAAAGATATTACTCAGACAGGCTAANGGGGGGGGGGGGGGGGGGGGGGGAAGTGAACATCCACTGGTCCCTTGAGGACCTTGAGACAGCATGAAGTCGGGCGTGGGAGGAGCCATAGAGGTTAGGGGTGTTAGAGAACCACCATTGTTACCGGCGAGCCAGAAGCCGACAAGGGGAGTTAGGGTTAGGCATAGGGAGTTTGAGAGAGAATGAGAGGGATGGCGACAGGTGAGTGATGAGGTAATGAGGGTTTGGGGGGTGGTATGGTCTTAGGTTAATTTAGGAAAGAACGGATCTGGTTCGTTGATCAAAATTGATTAACGACCCAAATTAAAACAGAAATTGGGATGGGTAGATTAGGATTTGGGCCTGGGTTCTGTTGGGTCAGGTATAATTAAGGTTTTGGGATGGCTATAATTTAGGCTTTAATTGAAATAGAAATAGGCCATTTGTTAAATACCCGAATTAAATTAGTCAAAAAAAATTATAACATAATTGCTAATTAAAAAAGAATTCTATGCATGGAAATAATTAAAAAAAAGTGATTATTTGGTATTTAAAAATATAAAGGACTAATTTATTGTAGAAAATAGTACAAAATTATATGCATGAACTATAATTGCAAAGCTATTGCAATTATAGCCAAAAGGTGCCAATTTGACTATTTATGGCATAATTTGGTCTTAATAGGACCATAAATTGTAAATTAAATCAAGAAATGCTTTTGAAATTATTTGTGATGTAATTTTGTAATTATTTATTGGAAATAAAATGCTGGACAAATTTATAAAATGCAGAAAAATTATGAAAAAATACCAATTGCTATTAATGCATGATTTTGAAGGTATATATGCAATTTTAAAAATATTTTGGAAAAAATTGGGTATCAACAATAAGCTCTTCATACACAAAATTTCCAATAGTATCAAACAGAGGAGAAAGACGTTGAAAGTCAAAAATAGCAATCACATCACAGTGCAAAATTTTCATAAGAGAGAGAGGGACTTACAGAGCGTCCATAAGCTATAGATTTGGAATTATAGGACTCAAACCTTGATTTCTCACTTGGTCCATAGAAGTTTAGTTTGTCCTCTGACCCAAAATTTGTGCTTTCCCCTTTCCCCTTCTTGCATGTAGGCTTTTTGGGGGTTTGTTCCATAGGCCTTTTTCCTGAATTTTACGGGATAATAGATAGATCATCTGATGATTCACTGCTTTCATTGTCGGTTTTGAGGAAGTCTGGGTCGAGGGATGATTCTAAGTTTACGATTTCTTTGGGGTTGTGGGTTTTCTGAATTGTCTTCTTCGTCTTGTGGCAGTGGAAGATGAGAGGTTTCTTTTTGCCATGGTAGAAGAATTTTGTGAGAAGAGATGAAGAATTAGAAGGAGAAGGAGTACTTATATAGGCTTTTGGAAGGTTGAAGGATTGCATCAGTTAAGGGAAAAGCCAGGTTCAGAAGGAAGTGAAACTTCTGAGGAGTTGCTTCAGCGGCACCAACTGAAGTGTAATAATAAATCTCACATCAAAATTAATACACTCATCAATTAAACAAACTTAAGTAAGGAATTAAAATATTTTATATAGATACGGAAGACTTTTTACAAGATAGGAATAATGCTAATCTTTTTACGCAATAGACAAAATCTTTCTTCTAAAAGAGGTTTTGTGAAAATATCAACAAATTGAGACTTAGTACTAATGAATTCTAACAAAATATCATCTTTTGCAACATGATCACAGATAAAATGATGCTTGATTTCTATATGCTTTGCCCTAGAGTGATGCACAGAATTTTTTGACAAACATATAACACTAGTATTATCACAGAATATAGGAGTAGAGGTAAGAGATAAATCATAATCGAGAAGTTGATGCATGATCCAAAGAACTTGTGTACAACAACTTCCAACATCTAAATATTCTACTTCAGTAGTTGACAAGGCAACACAATTTTGTTTCTTGTTATGCCAGGAAATTAGTGCATTTCCCAACAATTGGCATGTGCCACTAGTACTTTTATTGTCAATCCTATTTCCTACAAAATCTGCATCTGAAAAACCTTTTAAAACAAAATTGTTAGAGTGAGCATACCATAATCCTAATTCAGTGATCCCAATAAGATATCTAATAATGCATTTAAATGCAGTAAGATGGGATTCTTTTGGAGCCGATTGAAACCTTGTACATTTACAAACACTGAACATTATATCTGGTCGACTAGGTGGTGAGATATAATAAAGATCCAATCATTCGTCTATACGTTATTTCATCCACACTTTTCCCATTATTGTATTTTTCAAGCATAGTTGTTGGACTCATTGGAGTTCCAATGGAATTTTCATTCTCCATACCAAACTTCTTTATAAGTTCCTTGGTGTACTTGATTTGGCTGATAAAGATCCCTTTGGGAGATTGTTTAATTTGAAGTCCAAGAAAGAAAGTTAGATCTGTCATCATGCTCATTTCGAATTCTCCTTTCATAGTGTGAGCGAATTCTTCACATAGTACAGAGTTAGGGCTTCCAAAAATAATATCGTCAACATAAATTTGAGTAATAAGATTACCTGAATTTGAGTGCTTAATGAACATGGCGGTGTCGATATTACCTCGTTTGAAACCTTGATTTAGAAGGAAAGAACTTAATCTTTCATACCAAGCTCGGGGGTCTTGCTTGAGTCTGTATAGAACCTTAGACATCTTGAATACATGATTTGGGAAGCCTTGACTTACAAAGCCAGGAGGTTGTTTCACGTATACTTCATCAGAGATGTATCCGTTTAGGAAGGCACTTTTTCATCCGTTTGAAATAGTTTGAATCCTTTATGAGAAACAAAAGCAAGTAGTATTCGAATAGACTTTGTTACAGTTGCAAATGATTCATCGTAGTCGATTCCCTCTTGCGGAGAGTAAACTTGAGCAACTAGCTGTTTGTTATGAACCACTTGACTAGATTCATTTAACTTATTTCTGAAGACCCATTAGCTCCTACAATGGAAGCATTTGATAGTTTTGGAATCAAATCCTACACCTTATTTCTTTCAAATTGATCAAGTTCATCTTTCATAGCTTTGATCCAGTAGTCGTCTTTAAGGGCTTCATCCACCTTCTTTGGCTCAAGTTGTGATATTAAGGCCATGTCAGAGTTGAGCTTCTGAGATCTTCTGGTAGTGATGCCCTCCTGTGAATTTCCAGTAATGAATTTATGGGGATATCCATGTTCACTTTCCATTCATTTGGAACGTTTGTGATTGGCTCCTTTTCCTTAGTGGTTGACTGTTCAGCAGAAGAAGATTCCTGGATTTCAATATGCTCCTCAGTTGACTGATTCTGCTAACTGGTCGACTCATCGTGACTGTCTTTTCTTGCAACAACAAACTTTGGGACAATAGAAATTTCCTTATCTTTAGGAAGTTTTTCGTTCCTTTAGCGAGAGTTAGTATCCACAAAACAACATGAATTGATTCTTCAATGCCGAAAGTTCTTTTATTGTAAACTCTATATGCTCTACTTGAGTGAGAATATCCAAGAAATATACCTTCGCTGCTTTTTGGATCAAATCTACCCAAATTGTCTTTTCCATTATTGTGGATGATGCATTTGCATCAAAATGGGTGGAAGTAACTGATGTTTGGTTTCTTACCATTGTATAGCTCATATGGATTCTTTTTAAGAATGATTCGAATCAGACATCTGTTAATAATATGACATGTTGTGCTCACAGCTTCTGCCCGGAAGTGGTGAGGTAGAGAGTTTTTCACAATCATGGTTCTTGCCATGTCCTGCAAAGTTCTAGTTTTACGTTCTGCCACTCCATTATATTGAGGTGATCTTGGCAAACAGAAGTTGTGGGAGATTCCTTGATCGTTGCAGAAGTTTTCAAATGCTCTGCTCTCGAACTCTCCTCTATGGTCACTTCTGATAGTGGAAATGTAGTATCCCTTTTCACGTTGAACCTTCTTACAGAAGACTTCAAAATTCCTTAGAGATTCATCTTTGTGACTCAGAAAAATAAACCAAGTGAAACGAGAAAAATCATTACGTTAACAAAAGCATATTTTCTACCATCAATACTAGCAGTTCTAGTTGGACCAAACAAATCTATATGCAAGAGTTAAAGAGGTGTAGTGGTAGAAACAATGTTTTTGATTTTGAAAGATGAATGCGTTTGTTTTCCTAATTGACATGCATCACAAATATGATCTTTTAAAAAATCTAGTTTTGGAAGACCAATGACAAGATCGTTTTAGAAAGTTTTTGAATAGTATGCATGCTAGCATGGCCAAGATTTCTATGCCATACCCAGAGATCATCAATCATAGATGCTAGACAAATTTGATTACCAAGACTATCTACATTACTGATAGTATAGACATTCCTGTCTCTATTTCCAGAAAGAATAACTTTACCTGATTAGTCTTCAATAAACTAACCATGTTTTTAAAAACGAACATCATAGTCATTGCCACATAGTTGACTGATACTGAGAAGATTGTAACCAACTTTATCAACTAGGTATACTTCGTCTACATCACATGTTGAGCTGAGAGGAACTCTTCCAACTCAAATTATATTTCCTTTTGATTTGTCTCCGAATGTAACAGTTCCTCTGTCTAATTTGGTGACCTTCTTGAAGAGTTGTTTGTCACCAGTCGTATGTCTAGAACATGGGCTATGAAGATACCATTTCCCTTTTCTATTCTTCTTGCATTGACTTTGATCTCATTTCCTTTATGATGTTCTTACCAAAATGACTTCCTTTGAAGTAGTGCTACTTCTTTAATCTCATGCAATCAAATGGATACAATTAGATTTACACTATTATCATCATTGAAACTTAGATGTAACACTTAAATCATAAATTTAATTAGACAAGAGAAGTTTCCTATCATATCATAGGTAAATTGAAACAAGGACCTAAGAGAGAAAACATGTACATCGGTGAATTCAATAACTCAATGAAGCTGACTGTAGCATGTTATACCCGCAAATTATGAACAAAATAGAAATATTTCAGCCAATTTAACGATATTATCCACCTTATAAAGTAAAAATTAAATCTGGTAATACGTTGGGGGCCGAGGACTATATTGATTATTGAATATTCTTGGACCACTGGAACAAGATATCAGATCGCATACCTTATTTTTTTCTTATTAATTAATCTCATTTATTATGGATAATTATTTGTGTTATTTATTAGGCAATCAATGGTGTAAAAACTCTTTTACAATATCAATATATAGAAATTAAACTCATATGCTTAAAGGGTTTGGGTGGGCGGTGGTGGGGGAGGTTGTCTTAGTTCGCCCTTCTTTCGGATTGGCATGGGATGCTATTCGTAATTCAGGCATACAACATACAAGGAAAATGTAACATGATAAATTTGAAATTGACAGCAAAATTTGGACGCTAATTCTACAAATAGTCCTTCAAGTTTGGTATCTGTCAATTTAATTGAAACTACTACCCCTAAACTTACTTTATTCATTTGAAATGACTTAGTACCAAATGTGGGTTGAATTAGCGGATTGGGTCGGATATGGGTAGGTTAAAACGAGTAATGTAAAAACGGTTAAAATTTTCGACCCAACCCATACTTAATACAGATAGAAAATGAGTTAATCGGAGAATAATATGAATATCCATATTATCCATGACTTCTTGAATAAGATCACTTTCGGGAGAATTCTTAGTCTCCAAAATTTGAGGAACCCTTAATTTGAGTCCTTGCAGAGATAGAAGTTAAACCAATTGGTTATCCATTTTTTAAGCAGATAATATGAATCTTATCCATTTTTAATGGATAATATGGATGAATAATTATTTTTTAAAACCATTTTGCCACCGCTAGATTGAATTAATTGTCCAAATAGTCAGCTAATTGCTTAATAAACAGGAGAAACATGGAGAAGAGATCGCAACGTATTTCTCTTGTGGGTCTATATATCTAGCAGGACCAGGTACTTATAGTTGGTGATGCTTCTTTATTACTATTGTCAACGTCTCTTATGTTGTTTTGGCCATTATTAAGCAAGGTGGTCCCCAAAATATGTAAAAGATAAAAAAGAATTAGGACTATAGAGACTACATGATATTTTTCCACTCAAAAATAAAAAATAAAAATGCAACAACATAAGAACTCTATTATTCCATCTTGATTTAGCCAATCATTTGATGAATATATAGGCCGGCAACTATAAGACTTTCCCTTGTTCAGCAGATTCACATTCACAGACTGCTCTTATTCGTGAGCTCAAACTTTCTTTGTATGCCTTTATATATATATTCATACCATCTTATGCAACGGTGAGAAACAGTTTATATTTAACTAATTAATTTGAAAAATATTTTTGAGTAATAATTAATATTTGGTCATATTTTTAAAAAGTGATTTTAAGTGTATTTTTATTAAAAATGCTTTTCAAAAAATTGCTTATGGGGAGAAGCTGCTTCTTCTCAAAAGTATTTTCTTTTTTTAAAAAAAGCTTGGCCAAACACATTAACTTTGAGAAAAAAGTACTTTGGCCAAGAAAAAAGCTGGGCCAAACAGACTATACATATAATAAAACGCATTGTTAGGTAACACCAGATACCATCTTGCCTAGCTATGGCGAGGCCCAGGTAATGGGTCAGGGATGGCTTGCGTCATAGTCATGATCAGACATGGTGTTTGCTTGAGGAGCCCGATTAAGAAATAAAGTTGTGTCCTTTCTCTCAATTGCATAATTTTTAGCATGATAATAAGTACTTGATGTGTAAGCATAAACTTTAATTCATACCAGGATCTTGAACATGATAATATTACATATAATCGTTACATAAAACATACCTGAATCAGAAGTCATTGTCATGAAGCTGAAGCATTAGTTGAAATTGATTTTCTCGCCCCTTGCTCTAGCTTTTTCGTTACCGTCGCCTTTGGTGATGGACAAGAAAAATAGAATAGGTGGTAACCCTAATTGGCAGAGAGAGGGCCAATTTATTGAGATTCTCACTAATTCGGTATGTCTATCAAGCAACTAGGGGTGGGCATAAAATCTGGAAAATCGAATTCCGAACCGAACCGAATTAATTCGGTATTTCGGTTTCGGTTTTTTTCGGTATTTCGGTCTAATTCGGTATTAAATTTTTGGTATTTTGGTATTTCGGTTCGATTTTCGGTATTATAATTTTAAAATTTCGGTATTTCGGTATAAACCGAAATACCGAAATTATACCGAAATACCGAAATTTTATGGACTTTTTTTTGGACCCTACCTATATTTAGTTATCTACCCACCCAGGCCCAACCCCAAGCAAGTAACGCCCGCCCCCAAGCCCACACTATAGAACTGCCATGCCCAAACCCTCTTAGTCCATTTTAATTTTTAGCTTAGGTTATCTCTTTCTTGTTTCTTCTGTTCTTCAGAAGTTCAGACTTCGGACGCAGCCACGCACTCAGGTAGCCAAACACCAAACTTTCACTCTCTCATCTTCAATTCTTCAGTCAGGCAGTCATAGACATAGTCTCATTCACCATTTCCGTCTTTGATCTCGGCGTCGCTGTGTCAGTCAACCCTCTCGCGGTTGCTGTGTTGTTGGTGATTCCGAACCGAGTTCCGACTCCTCTCTCCTCACTCCTCACTCAATCATTGGATTGGATTATTTCGAAGCTCAAAGGTTCGGCCAGGTTCATATGAATTTTCTATGATCTTTATTTTGTTATTGTTTGAGATTTCTTTTTATATTTTGTAAATCGGGTCTCTATTTTTTAGTTTTGAAATTTAATTTCTGTTTGGTCACTCTAAAGCTGTGTGTCTATAAATTTATGTGTTTAAGAAAAATTGAATATGAAATAATTTAGGTCAGCATGATTTCTGAACACTGTCTGAACAATGTCCGTTCGAAAATTGAATTTAAGAATTTCTGTGTTTTTTTGTGAACACTGTCCATTCGACTTCATTTTTTTTTCTTAATTGCTAAATTGTCAATACTGTCTTTACTAGATTTTGCTTAATTATACTATATTGCTCTCTCTTAAGTTATACTAGAATATTCCTATTGTTGTCTCAGTTGTGAAGGGAGGCCTTAAGTTTATGATGGTCACAAAAATAATTAGATAAAATCTAACACTTGATCCTAACACGCATATATTAGGTTTAAAGGAGAAAATTAAAGGTTAGAGAAACCATATGACATGTGTGTTTACGTAATATCATTCCTAGTTATAAAAATTTTGCCACCTTAAGACGACTATTTATCATCCTCTAGGGATATCGGAGAAAATAGAAAGAAAAAGTTCTAGCTTGTCGAACTTAAATAATTGCTGCCACATTAATGGAG
This sequence comes from Nicotiana paniculata, assembly GCA_005239505.1. Lineage (NCBI taxonomy): Eukaryota > Viridiplantae > Streptophyta > Magnoliopsida > Solanales > Solanaceae > Nicotiana > Nicotiana paniculata. The sequence goes on along the minus strand of ML314619.1, from coordinate 42,099 downwards.
CCAAGTTCTTAGTCATGTGTTTTAATGGAATTATATATAGTTCTTTTATTTGATGGATCGATGGATTTCACCATCTCAATAGAACTGGACCATGAAAGTCATATCTCATCTCTTTATACGTGTCATGGGCGGCTTACAAGTCGTGCCCTATGACCCCTTGGACGCGCCCCGTGGCGTTCTAGCAAGCTTCCCAACGCCTAGCGCCACAGACGGTTATGTGGTCTTGGCCGCGCCAAGTGACAAACTCGCATGTGCCTCTGTCGCCCCACAGATTTCCCTCGCTAGCGCCCAGCCACAAGCAGCTGCCAATAACGCCGTGCGTGAAGACAATGTCGCGCGCGCAGATCGTGATGTCTGAGACAAAGTTGCTGACAACGGACCTGTTTCTACCTCTGTAGAAAACTAAGTCCTTTTTTCCTTGTATTGCTAGAGTAGTTTTATTCCATGTACTTTCCTTATGTTTCTCTAGCGTAGTTTTGTCTATTCCTGTAATGTTGGTTTATTTTTTTTAAGCATTATTAGGGGGGATCAAGCAATCAAAAGCTTTCTAGCAAGCAATTCTCTCTACTGGTGTCTCTCCGCCTCGACACCGCGTTGCTTTCTTTGTAATAAATTTCATTAATGCAATCAAGCTTTTATTCAATTCTCATTACTGTTCTCTCAATTGTTGGCATTGGTTTTCCCGCACGGCACTGACAATCTCGTCTAGCGTGCGGCGGGGACCTCACTTGGCAGACAACAACCACCCTGAATCGGTTGCTTAGCCTTATGTCGCCCTTCCAAAGAATCTCAGGAAAGCGCCGCGTAACAGTTGGTATCAGAGCCTAGGCTCGACATCGGACGAGGGAACGCATTGGCATTACTACTATTTCTGACCATGGTGAATTATGGGGACCGCATTGCGGCCCTTGAGGAGACGGTTGGCGTACTACGGCCCATCGTGGATATGGTGAGCCTAGTGCAAAGGTTGGACGACCTGGACCGCAGAATGGCCCAGGTCGAAGTTGACATAGAAAACATCAGTCGCGACTCTGAAGGAGACCGGCAAACGGCAACTACTGAGGCAGCTAAATTTTTTGATAAATTCGAGGGCCTCCAACAAGAGCGCACTGAGGATTTAGCCCACAGGGCACAAGAGGCAGACAGGATGACTGCCGTGCAACAAACTATCGACGACTTGACAGGCCAGCTCAATGTTGTCAATGTTGCTCTACAAGGCTTACTTCGAAGCGGTGGAAATCCAATCGGGGGTGCTGCGAACCTCGCCCCCTTGGCACATAAACTGAAGATTCCTGAGCCAAAGCCATACAGTGGGGCTAGGAATGCTAAAGAAGTGGAAAATTTCATCTTCGACATCGAACAATACTTCGATGCCGTGGGAGGCCTAGAAGAAGCCAAGAAGGTAGAAATTGCTGCCATGTATCTTCAGGGTGATGCTAAGCTCTGGTGGCGAGTGAAGTACGAAGCCATCAGGGCTGGTGAAGATGCTCTGGAGACATGGGAGGAACTAAAGGCAGCCATACGCCTACAGTTCTTCCCCGAAAATGTTGAGTACAATGCAAGGAGGAAACTACAGGAGCTCCGCCAGACCAAGTCAGTGCGGGACTACGTGCGAGAATTCTCTGCACTCATGCTGAAAATCCGTGACATGGAGGACAAAGATAAGCTCTTCACATTCCTGGAAGGGTTTAATCCTTATGCCCGCATGAAGATGCAAAGACAGAGGGTGGATACCCTACCCAAGGCAATCCAAGCAACAAAATGCCTTGGGGACTATCAGATGGAAACTCAGAAGGATAGGCCGCAACCGCCTGTCCGAGCGGGTTACAAAGGGGTCCAATCCAATAATGGTGGCCCCAACAGAAGTGGGGAAGACCGAAGTGCAGGCAAACCTAAGGCTCCCTCCTCAAGCAGCAATAGTGCTGCATCAAACAACAATGACCGTGGGAGAAAGCCCCCCTCAGGATGCCGTCATTGCGGCGGAACGCATTGGAATAATGAATGTCCACATGCACAGATGAATTCCCATCAAGCTTATAATGAGGGGACGAATGATGAAGCAGATGATGATGAATAGACCAAAGCAGTCGGTGCCTTCAATGCAGTTGTAGGTTCTGTTTCGGAGGCATTAGCGGGATCCAGTGCTGGTATACGCAAAAAGAAGGACCCCCGCCCAATTGCCAAGAAGGGGAATAAGAAGACTAATAAAGGGACTCTTCCTAATCAAGAGAGGACCTTGATGTTAGTTGAACTGAGTGTAAATGGCAAACCCATTCGGGCTATGATAGATACAGGTGCGACTCACAACCACTTGGCCTCAACTCAGGTGGAGCATCTTAGGATAGTTGTGGGAAAGGGCCGGGGTCATGTCAAGGCTATCAACTCACCTCCTCAGCCAGTGGGTGGAATAGCAAAAGGAGTACCGGTGAAGATGGGGCCTTATGAAGGAAAGTTCACCTTGCGCGTGGTGATCATAAATGACTTTGAGCTGATAGTGGGACTGGAATTCTTGAGGCAGACCAACACCATACCCGTACCATATGCGGACATGCTTCTGATGATGGGGGTAAACGGGGCCACACCCTGTATTATTTCGTGCATATCCAAGAAGATGGCCGCTGAGAACAGCTCGGCCTTGCAACTAAAAAGGGGGTTAAGAGACATGAACCTACATTTCTAGCTACCCTATGTATTGAAGAGGTAGAACGCTCATCGGGACCACTCCCCACACCCGTAAAGGAGCTACTACTGGAATTCGAAGATGTCATGCCACAGGAAATGCCGAAGCGACTTCCGCCTAGGCGCACTGTGGACCATGAGATTGAGTTGGTGCCGGGTGTGAAGCCACCTGCCTGGGCGCCTTACAGAATGTCACAACCCGAACTCACCGAGCTTTAGAGACAATTGACAGAAATGCTAGACACAAGGNGGATCATCGTACCCTCTAAGTCCCCATATGGGTCCCCTGTGCTTTTCCAGAAGAAACATGATGGTAGTCTACGCCTCTGCGTGGATTATCGGGTGCTGAACAAAATTACTGTGAAGAACAAGTATCCTATTCCGCTCATGGTAGACTTGTTCGATAGATTGGGGAGTGCTACGGTGTTCAAAAAAATTTATCTGAAGACAAGGTATTGGCAGGTCCGGATTGCTGAGGGTGATGAACACAACACGACTTGTGTGACAAGATATGGGTCGTTCGACTTCCTAGTCATGCCGTTCGGCTTGACTAATGCCCCAGCCATGTTTTGCACCCTAATGAACGAGGTCTTCCGAGAGTACATTGATGAATTCATGGTGGTCTATTTGGATGATATTGTGGTCTATAGCCAGACACTGGAAGAACACTTGGAGCACTTGCGGAAGGTCCTAGCCGAGTTGCGGGAGCATGAGTTGTATGGAAAGCTATCCAAGCGCTCCTTTACTCAAAAACAGATCGAATTCCTCGGGCATGTCATTGAGGAAGGGCGGATCAAGATGGACCAGCAAAATATCCAAGCCATCACAGATTGGCCGCCACCCAAGGATATCCATGCCTTGAGGGAATTCCTTGTCCTATGCAATTTCTATCGGCGATTTGTGAAGAACTACTCCCTCATCGCAGTACAATTAACTCAACTCCTCAAGAAGGTCACGCCTTGGGATTAGGGTCCTAGGCGAATGGTGGCCTTCAATGCATTAAAAGAGGCTATGTCTAGTAGCCCTATCTTGGCCCTTCCTGACTTGGCCAAGCCCTTCAAGGTACAAATAGATGCTTCCGACTATGCTCTTGGCGGGTTCTTACTACAAGACGGGCATCCCGTAGCATAGCCGGAAGCTTAAGGATGCAGAGCGGTGCTATGCCACCCACGAGAAAGAATTATTGGCTGCCATTTATTGCTTACGCCTTTGGAGGCATTATCTGCTTGGATCACCGTTCGTGGTCAAGACAGACAACACAACTGTTAGTCATTTCATGACCCAGCCGAAGCTGAATGGCCGGCAAGCCCGATGGCAGGAACTCCTAGCAGAATTTAACTTCAACCTGGAGTACCGAAGTGGGAAGTCTAATCATGTGGCCGATACACTCAGCCGTTGAGCATACCTAGCATCGATGTGCCTACTCGCCACCCTAAGGGGGAGCGAAGTAGCCACCACCATTAAGGACCAGATACAGGATCTACTCATTAAGGATCCCGCTGCACAATATTTGGTTGATCTAGTATGACAGGGCAAGACTCACTAAATCTATATGGAGGATGGTTTCCTGAAGGTAAAAGGGAACCGACTTNCACAGTATTTGGTTGATCTAGTAGGACAGGGCAAGACTCGCCAGTTCTATATGGAGGATGGTTTCCTGAAGGTAAAAGGGAACCGACTTTATGTTCCAAAAGGAGGGGATCTGAGAAGAACTCTCTTGGCGGAATGTCATGACATTCTGTGGGCCGGCCATCTCGGCGAAGAATGCACCATGGCATTGCTTCGCCGTGCATATTATTGGCCCCAAATGGCCGACGATGTCGCGCAGTATGTGAGGACTTGTCTAGTATACTAGAAGGTCAAGTCCGACCGCTTGACACAAGCGGGACTCTTGGAACCTCTAGCTGTTCCAAAGAGACCTTGGGAAAACGTGTCGCTGGATTTCATCACCGGATTGCCCAAGGTTGGAGATCTCACAACTATCTTGGTTGTGGTGGATCGATTTTCAAAGTATGCTACCTTCATTACAGAACCTCAATATATATCAGCACAGGATACAACTCGACTCTTCTTCTCTCATGTCGTCAAATATTGGGGCCTGCCCAAAGACATTGTTAGTGATCGCGATTCACTAGCAACTTCTGGACCCAATTATTTAAGTGCCCCGGGTCAAAATTGAGTCACAGCTCAAGTTTTCATCCACAATCCGATGGCCAGATGGAGCAGTTCAATGGCATGTTGGAGGAATATTTCCGCCCTTTTGTTACCGGATCGTAGAAGAATTGGGTGAAGCTCCTGGATGTTGCTCAACTGTGTTTCAATTCACGAAAGAGCTCCAATACAAGCAAAAGCGCTTTTGAAATTGTTACCGGGCAACAACCGCTACTTCCACACACCGTGAATGCACCAAACATGGGGAAATCTCCTCGTGCTACTAGCTTCTCGACAGAATGGAAGCAGAATATGGAGATAGTGCGGAGCTATCTTGTTAGAGCCCAAAAGAGAATGAAGAGGCATGCTGATCAGAATCGTCGCTTTGTTGAATACCAAGTGGGAGACAAAGTGATGGTCAAAATCCCAAAGCGGTACTTATTTGCAGGGGTCCATGACCCTCGCCTATTGAAAAAATATATTGGACCTTTGTCCATTGAAAGACGCATTCGGAAAGTTGCATACCGGGTGGATACCCCAGCCTGGTGGAAACCCCATCCTGTCTTCCTTGTCAGTCTATTGAAGTTTCGGGAAGACACTGAGGATCCTTCACGGAGCCAACTCACAATACCCGGTATTCGAGGCTCCGGCTTAATCGGAAAAAGGCGGACTGAAGCTATTCTTGATGACCGGGTAATTCATGCCTCTAGGAAGGATCACCAAGAGTTCTTGGTAAAATGGCAAGGGTGTGATGCAGAGGAGAACACTTGGGAGAGGGGAAATAACCTCAAAGCCTACAAGAGCCTGATTGAAGATTATTTGGAAAGTAAGGCGCCGAGGACATCGCCAACTCAGGTGGGGGAGAATATCATGGGCGGCTTTCCAGCCATGCCCCATGACCCCTTGGACGCGCCCCGTGGCGTCCTACCAAGCCTCCCAACACCTAGCACCACGGACGACCCCGTGCTCTTGGCCGTGCCAAGTGACAAGCGCGCATGTGCCTCTGTCGCCTCACCGATTTCCCTCGCTAGCGCCCAGCCACAAGCAGCTGCCAAAAACACCGCGCGCGCAGACAATGTCACGCGCGCAGATCGTGATGCCTGAGACAAAGTTGCTGACAACGGACCTGTTTCTACCTCTGTAGAAAACTAAGTCCTTTTTTCCTTGTATTACTAGAGTAGTTTTATTCCATGTACTTTCCTTATGTTTCTCTAGCGTAGTTTTTTCTATTCCTGTAATGTTGGTTTATTTTTTTTGAGCATTATTAGGGTGGATCAAGCAATCAAAAACTTTCTAGCAAGCAATTCTTTGTACTGGTGTCTCTCCCCCTTGACACCGCGTTGCTTTCTTTGTAATATCTTTCATTAATGCAATCAAGCTTTTATTCAATTCTCATTACTGTTCTCTCAATTGTTGGCATTGGTTTTCCCGCACGGCACTGACAATCTCGTCTAGCGTGCGGCGAGGACCTCACTTGGCAGACAACAACCACCCTGACATCGGTTGCTTAGCCTTACGTCGCCCTTCCAAAGAATCTCAGGAAGGCGCCGCATAACATACGTAATGCGTAAACCCTAAACAGAAACATGCACAACTTTTTCATTCTTGTCTCTTGATATACAATACAAACATCGACTTAGTCAGTTTTCTAGCACAAATATAGGATTTAAGCAAAAGCTACTAACTTCTTCCGAACATGTAACTATAACAGTGGTTCCGAGCCTGAATACAAACACTCATTACCATTAAGGTCATAATAATCTCATAGGAATAGCTAGGGGACATGCATTTTCGTTTTTCATTTTCGGATATATGAATGAGGAAGGGTAGTTCTTACCAATAATGCAGTTATAAACTTATGAATCATAGAAATAAACTTTAAAGGACAATTGCCAAAGTTTATGTCCTTATGTATTGCTCAAGCTAAGATGTCTATTAATTGATGTTTATTTGAAAGTGAGAGACAAATACTATTCATTGTCTAATTAATAATTTTTTACATGTCTATCTACTAGTTGATGTTTATGTACGTAGATAAGTTGTTTGAGTTTGGCAATAATATGAAACATTTGGTATATAGTATCTGAGTTATTGTAGTAGCAATTTATAAGGACGATCACATGAATTACGTTCCCGCAATTACTTCATATCTCACTTCTAAAGTGGTCCTTTTTTATTTTAGATGTTGACTGAAGAGACTATATACACATATTGTAGATGATTTTAATTCATTTCCCGTCCCCCACCCTGCATATATATTTGTACAATTCTAGCTGTAAAGTTGACTTTTATATTCAAACTGATTCAGAACCTCCCATTTTGGTGCAAACGACATAAAACGTGACCTTAAATAATTAATTGCACATTCTGTTTAACTTTAAAACGGATAACAATTGAATTTGTACACGGTTTAAGAATACGTGGATTGATTCAACACAAGTAATCAAGAATGTTAGATGAACGAATTAAAGATAAATGAATAACCAAACTGGTTGTGACGTTAAGGTCAACCTCAGATTTAAGCTGAACAATAGTTTTATCCTCGACCGCACCCTCGATTTGAAGCCAAATGTATATAAAGAACAGTATTAAAATATAAACTTTTCAATAGTTAGAAAGCAAAAAAATAAGTTTGTATTGCATTGATATGCGTGTTACAATGTGCCTATTGAATAAAAAGCTTCCCCTTTATATAGTAGGAGAGTTTCATCCCTAGTACAATTCTAAAAAAGGTAAAAATCCTCTTTTCTCGTCAATTACTGATATGCTACCGACATCAGGCGAGATCCGTGCCATGATATCCGGTTGGATGCGAATATCACGTCTCTCTGGTAGTCGTGTTCAACCGTTTGTAATGCTTTCCGAGGTCTTGTAGCTCGTTCTGTGTTCGAGGAGTGTTTTTTTATCAGACACGATGGCGAGTTCCCTGTTCCAGCCTTGATTGAAAGAGTTCCTAGCTTCGATCCCTATCTTATACATTCTTACTCTTACTTCGTTTGGCTTACCGGGAAGTCGGGGTGTGCGCTAACTCCGAGTTCATCCGTATACAGATAGTCCCCTCATTATTCATAGAGTAGGTTTGCCGAAACGATGGGAAACGATAGATGAACCCCAGTTCCTTCCTTCGAACATTACAACCGAGATGACGGATAAGCCGAAACGTCCTATCAGTCACGTCGTTCTGACTTCGGACACGTGTCGATCATCGGCTGGTCGCCTTCAAATGTGAAATATTGCGTATTGATTATGTTTTTCCCTATAAAAGCTTCAACCTTTTTTGCTTCTTCCACTTTCCAATACTAGCTTTTACTTTCGAATTCTCTAGCGGCTTTCAAGTCTTTCAGATCTTCATATCTTCATATCTTCATCTTTGATCTTCAAATTTTCATTAATGATCTTAGGTTTCTACCCAGATCTTCATCCTACCTTCAAACCTTCATACTCTTTTCTTCAACCTTCTACTTGTTCCTTAGAACCTTCATACTTTCCCTTCAAATCTTCATACTTTCCAGATCACGATGGCTAAGACTTTTAAATCAGTTCCTCAGCAGGCTGCCTTTTAATCTTCCTACCTGGTCACAGATGCCGAGGTGGCTGCTCCCGAGGCGGCTGCTCCCCATGCGGCCTTAAATCCCCCATAAAAATCTTTATACATGTGGGTTGTTCAATAGGGTGACTTCAAGTCGAGAAGGCTTCTGCCAATTAAGACTAGGGTGAAGGAGCATGGAGATACATATGCTACATTACTGAAGATACCCTTCCCATAGTCCGAGAGGACTGTAAATGGAAAGGCAAGGACATGGTTGCCCCCGGGCCAAAGGGCAATAGTACTACCTATGTGGAGGGGTATTTAAGTGTTTACACTTACCCCTTCACGCTGGGACCAGTAGACCCAGTAGACCCAGTAGTCCTGGCCTTTTGTAAGAGGTACGAGGTGTGCCTCAGGCAAATCCACCCGTCTCTTTGGAAGAACGTGATCCTCCTACGTCATATTGTGAGCAACACTGGATCTCCTTGGTTCAACCTCGACCACCCACTCCGTCTCTACAGTCCCCAAATTTTTCGAGGGGGACCAATCAAGCTTGTTCAACGGGTTAGCAAGGCTCCCTTTTCAATCATGGATGAAGATCGGGATCGAGGTTGGTAGGGGCATTTTTTTCCGGTAAAAATTGAAGATCTGATCCTTACCGAGTTCCTTCCATTCCTCGAGAAGTGGAATGCATCTCATAAGTGTAGCCTTTCCTTAAGTGTCAGTTTCCCTTTATTTCCTTTCTCATCGCCAGTATTTATGGTTGTGCAGCTATTGCCGGGGTTCCCAATGCAGTCCCCCAGGATCAAGGAATTGATCGAACGAATCTGCAAGAAGGTGTCATACTTCGAGCGCGCGTGGAACAAACTTTCGAAGGGCAGATTGGAGGTTCGTTCTCATGGTAAGGCTTTCCCCTTAACAGTTATTACTATTCCCCAAACTTACATAACATTGAATTTTTTCCCTTTCCTTTGCGGGTTTTCCTAAGACCACTAAACTTAGGATGCTGGAAGGGGATGAGGATGCGTCCTTATCCGTTGATCCCCCCATTACGGGACAGCTAGGGGCTGCCGCAGGGGAGAAAAAGAAGAAAACAAAGTACTCGGGCTCCACAGATCCCGAGGTGAAGATAACAAAGAGGGCGGTCATCCGGGATCGTAAGCCCAAAAAGAATACTAAGTCTTGGGTACCGGACTCTGACTCGCTTTGCCGGCTCAGGGATGAGTCAGAAGAAGATGACATCCTTCTCGCTCATGGATCGACCCCAGTCGGGGAGCAGACAACAATCGAGGAAAGGAGCCACGAGGCCATTCCCCTTCCGACTCGAGAGCCCAAACTTGAGACTGGGTTGTGATAAGTGGGGATTTTGAGTGCTTATTATCACCTTTTAGCTTTTGTTTTAGTTTGGAAGTATTGAATTGTGTTCCCGAGATTAATGAAATTGTGCAAATTGCAGGAATGCTAGAAGTTTGGTCTCCCGAGATGAAATCCGACTCAAAAAGGAGTGTTCCGAAGCACAAGGCAATAAAGCACGTAGAAGCACAGTGCGGTTCGCGAAAGAAATTACGGACCGCAGAATTCCATCTGCGTCCGCAAACCAAGAAGAAAAATCTAACAGAACTTTCAGCAATGTGCGGACCGCACATGAATTGTGCGGCCGAAGAACTGGGCTTAAGAGTGAAATATCAGAGAGTATGCAAAAAGACCAAGTCCAGGAGCCTTTGTGATGTGCGGACCGCGCAAGAATTGTTCGGCCGCAGAAGATCGCCTCGCGACCGCAAGCCAAAATTTTGTGGCTGCATAACTCACCTTCCTGCCAACTGAAGAAATCTGCGGTTCGCACGTGGAATTGTGTGGCCGAAAAACCTCCCGAGGGGCATTTTTGTCCTTAATTTTTTTCCCTATATAAATAGACAAGTTTCACAAAACTATGTCAAGTTTGAACATACCAAGTTGTTGTATCCATTTATCTTTGCTATTTTAGGAAGTTTTAGCTTATTTGAGTATTTTAATATTAGATTTCATCATTTTGATCTTACATTATGAGTTTAATTAGCTTTTCATCTTTATTTTTTTCAAATCCCATTATGAGTAGCTAGATTTTTACTAGAGTTATGACCCAACCCTAGTGTGTAAACTTTATGGGTGATTAATTTTATGCTTGTTTATGATTGAGTGTTGATTATTTAGCTTAGTTTATGCTTCAATTTTAGAATTAATGGTTGAAAGCATTGATTTTTGCCTATTTTACTTAGTCTCTACTTGAGAAATAAAGACTTAGTCTAGGATAACTTAGCTAACTAGGAATTGGGTTAATTGAGAGAACGATTAACCTAATTAATTAAGGGTTCAAACTAGAGATAGTAAAAATCCAACTTGAGCTCTTATCAACTATTTTGGTTTATACCCATTTGGACTTGAGAAAGCCAAATTGGGCAAAATTACTCTCTGACCGAGATGTATTGAGTGGGTAACGTGAAGTTGAGAGCTATAATACAGCCCAATCAACAAAATAAGTATAAACATCTTTATCCCATTATTCAAACACCTAGGTTATGGTCACAACCCTAGGCCTTTAATCCAATTGGAAAAACCTAAAAAAAATAATATTTATATGTAATCTATTTTCTTTATCTTGCATTCATTAGAGTAATAGTAGAAATAGAAAACAAAACCTTGTTGTGGAAGTGCAATCTTAGATAACCCATTTGCTTGCTTCAAATATATACTCCTAACACCCTTCATAACTCCAATGGATTCAACCCCGAGTCATAGTTGGGTAATTATTATTGCATAGTACCGTATCATATCTCCTATAGAGGTGTGTTGTGGATGTCACCAATTTTTGGCATCATTTCCATGGATTTAAAATGGTGTTAGCTATATAATTGGATGTGTTTTTGAAATATCTTCTTTTCTTTCCATGTTACTAACTTGTTTGAGAAATCGTAGGTATAACCATGGCAAACAATGAGCTCGAAAATTTACCTTTGGGGGATGTGGACGTCGAGGATGAGAAAGTTGATGAGGTTCCTCTTAAAACTCAAGCCAATAGAAGAGGTCGAGTGCCTCATGACAATGTCTCCGCTGTCGTGCCCCATTTTCTCGCGAAGGCGGGTTTCGACTTGTGACAACTCTTTTAAGGGAGGTATTAAAAGAGAAGAGTCACCACCTAACGATTTTTAAGGTGCGTTAGGGAACCTATTTGCGAATAACTCTGTTTAACTAGTCTACGTAACCAAAGACTGGGTAAGGGCTTAAATTACCTTAAAGAGAAGGGGTTAGGCACTCTTCGAGGCCGACAACTGTGGTTCCCTGCCGAAGTTTTAACTATGTGGATTAGATGATTAAGCTAGGTGGCCAAACAAGCAAAGAAAGGTATAAAAGTTGAAGACTTTATTATCACATAAGAATAAATGATTGGTACAAATCTTAAAGGTTACAAAGGTGCAACTGCATTGGTCTATGTTAAATGACTAAGTGTGAATAACAAGTATATAAATAAGGGGGAGGGGGATCTATGTTTTTTAGCCTAAAGGATCACCCCATGCAACATAAATAATACTTCGCAACTCCCTTAAGGTAAGGGGTTGCTCATATTATTCAGCGGGAACATACTATCATCTTCAGCTACCCATTTACTATGTTGAAGTTGTTATTTAAGGCGTTCTAATTCAATTCTAAATCGTATCATATGTGTGTATTACCCGTCCCATACCTATAGTCCAGGAGGATTTGGAACTACTATTGGGTGGTTCTAGACTTTCCTTAGGATTCTCAAAATGATAAACTTAGGTGCGCATTAAAAAACATGTAGGACTACACATAGAAGCAAACAAGTGGCTCAATCTAGCATCCACACATAGCAACAAAGGCACGCAAATAGATTTCAGATTATGCAATAGACAGTTTCAGCATTAAGACGTATTTGGGTTTTTAAATCTTATAGGCATGGCTCCTATGTGAATCTGATTAATATTATCCAGACAATATTGCAGCGTATAGGCCGGCTAGAGGATCACAAGTCCTATAGGCATAGTTTCTAATTGTCTACGTAATGAGGAAGTGAAACGATCCCAGAACTCTGAATTACCAGTGCTGATTTTATAGATATGCTTCTTGGGTAGGTGACAATGACCTATAGGAAGGATTTATAGTAATTGCATAATGAGGCAGTGAAGTAGCTTGGCAACCCAGGATTGGAAGCATCGATCTCATAATTAGTTTTTTATGCAAATGATAACATCCTATAGGCAGGATTTCTAACAATTGACAATTAGACTTGGTTTTATAACACTGTATCCCTATAGGCATGTCAGCTAAGTGAAACAGTATAAAGTAGCAGAAAATAGCTGATCAATTATTTAAAACCTTATAGTCATGATATCTAGATTAGCAAAGGCATGTCTTATTGTATCCTATAGGCATACTATCTAAAAGCGTTGAGTAGTGACATGGAACAAGTGCAGTAATTACTTGAGCCAACATATTTTGACAAGTTAAGTAAAGTGTGTGCGTGATTCCTATAGGCATGATTTCTATTAGTGTGCAACATACTAAACGAAATAAAAAATAAGACATGTTGAACGAAATAGCAAATAGAACACATATACCCTATATGCATGTTTTCTACCCTTTCCTGCAAGCATTAGATTACCCCAACCCCTTTCATTAATCTCCCCCATTGTTTGTTTACAAATTATTACATGACCAAAGATAAAAGAAGAAACATACTTCAAATATTACAAAATCGATATGATTACATGCCCAAAAAATAGAGCAGACTTAAGAAGATTTAACCTAGCACTGCCTGGGCCTTCAGCAGATTCTTTCACTCGAATAGTAGGCCCAGATCCAAACACTTCACAAAACAGGAGAGTATGCCCATTTGCACAGCTCAAAGCCACACATGGATTCATATCCAGCCTTATAGTTATAATATTGACCAATTTACCAAATAAATTAATAGACCACACATGGAAACCAACCAAATAGTTCTAAAGCAACAACTCATAGAGTCAGGGTTGTATGACAACTAGTAGGATTCGTAAACACATTGGCATTATAGAAGCAAGAGTGACATTATTGATTAGACAATGGACACTATACTAGGAGGTCAATAGACTCAATTTGCAACATGGTAAATGAAACATAGGTTAAATCATTAAGTAAGGGAGAGAATGTTAAGGATAGTAATAACATTAGGAGAGTTAAGGAGACATGCCACTTTGAATTAACGGGAAAAACATTTTAACCATATTATCATGGAATCAGTCAAAAGGTATCATGGCAAGAGAACATATTATCTTAAGGTCAAACAGAACAGTAAGACTTAGAACTTAAGCCAGTCGACTATGCTTGATCATAGAAGCTAAATGTATTGGGATCAATTAGAAACATAAAGAATACCAAAGAATGTATGATTGACCAAACACCAAAGACAAAGAAACATGTTTGACTAAAGCATTACGACAGCATATGTGGTTCATGTAAGCAGGTATGAACAAAGTTCACATAAAGGAACTATCAGTAGAAATTCATTAAGGCAAATTCTGGGTAGGAGATGATTCTCAAGGAATTTCAGTGCGAGATTCCGGAACAAGGCATGAGAAAACTAACAATAAACATCGCAACAACAAAGTAAACTTAAGGTACACAATCATTCAAACTGAACATATTGGAGTTTTAAAATCTATACAGGTTGTGACATTCGAATACTCATAATTGCAGGATAGCTAAAAAGCAGGTAAAATTGCAAATGATAATAACATAATATTGGAGTCATATTGGTTCAAACAACATGGGTATAAGAAGTACTGGAAACAAGCAAAGATGGTAGAATTGAAAAGGGTGAGACACTTACGAGTCTGTCGATTCAACAAACAAATAAAAGAGAAAACTAAGTGTCAACAATAGCTCGAATATCAGCAGCAAAGAACAACCAAAGACCCAAATCCTAGTGCGTTAGAGTTCACATGAGCCTCAAGTGAGCCCCGAGTAGTGCTCATAATAGGGAGGTCTATAGAGAGGGTTCTGGTGGCCTTCGCTTTCAGCCATCCAAGATCCAAGAGCCAAGAGCCAAGAGTGCAAAAGCATAGAAGAATGAGAGTTGGGAGAACAATAACGATAATAGTAGTTAAGTAATGAATCCTTGAGAGCTTGAAAGGGAATGGGGAAGGAGGTTTATATAATAGTGGAAATTGAATGAAAAAACATGGAAAACAGTCAATCAAGCACAAATAAGGAAAGAAAATATCACATGCAATCACTAATAGAACCAGTGAAGGAGAAATCGGAGTTCAAACCCTAATTGGAATCAGACTTAGGGAAAATTGTTCACAGACCCTACGACGGAATCAATGGAGATATGCCACAAACAAGAAGAGATTTACTCTTTCTGAGTGTATAGAACCACAATCACATCCAAAACCATAGAATCAAAGCCAAATATGTGAGAATCGAACTTGCCATAAGTATAAAAGTAACGAAAGTTATGATAAGCGAATAATAATCTGGGTGATCTATCCATGACCAGGATGAAGCTTGGGTGAAACTAAGTGGAGGTCCGACCGACTGATGTTGAAGAATCAGCGGGTGAGTTGTGGTTAGGGGTGAAATGCCAACCAAGATCGGATATAGCTGGTTCTCCCCGAAATGCGTTGAGGCGCAGCAGTTGACTGGACATCTAGGGGTAAAGCACGGTTTCGGTGCGGGCCGCGAGAGCGGTACCAAATCGAGGCAAACTCTGAATACTAGATATGACCTCAAAATAAGAGGGGGGAAAGGTCGGCTAGTGAGACGATGGGGGATAAGCTTCATCGTCGAGAGGGAAAAAGGTAAGTAGGATCCGTGTCTAATGCGTATGGGAAAGGTAAAAATGGGGTCTTTTAGGTTGGTTAGGGTTTGATATCTGAGGGCGAAGAGAGCAGGTGAGGTCGACTGTGAGAGATAAGTGAAGGCTAGGGTTTGGGTGAGTGTAATTAAACATGGGGGGATGGTTGTGGGTCGTTGATCATTTGAGATCAACGGCCAATATTAGAGGAGAAGCGGGGCGGGTCAAATAAACAGGTCGTTTCCGGATTGGGTTAATGAGGTCATTTGGTTTGGGCAACCTTAGGGTGTGGGCTGGTGGATTGGGCCCGATTTGGTCTGAAAATTAGCCCTATATTGGGCTATAAAGTTAAGGAAATTTTAAATCCTATAGTAAAGCTTTACACATTATTTATTATAAATAAATATCTTTTTAAAGTATTAACTTCTATATCTACCTTTTAGATTTTGTAGAAAAATATGTATATATGGTCATTTCCTACTTTTTAGCCATTAAATATGCTGGGTAATATTTTTCTCTCTCCTAATTTCTGTTCTTTCTCTCGCAAGACCACGTATGGTATACAACTTCAGAAACCAATATCTCTCTCCACAATCGCTCTCTCTCAACGCCACTCTCTTCTCCATGAATAAAACCACGATTCTGCACTGATTCATCTCCATTGTCTCGCGAAATTTTCAAATTTTTTTGCTCCAAACGGTAAGTGTTTAAGTTGTTAGATTTTCGCTGGTACATTGCTTATTCTGATTTTTACTATTTTTTTTTTGAAATAATCACCATTGTAATGCTTTCATCAGAAAACTCAAAATTTCATCTCCAATTGCTGATTCAACAACTCACAAGAGGGTTACCTGACATCGAAACAAGCCCAATTTGAGAAATCTTTGAAAGAATCAACACTTCCTGATGCGGAAAGGAGAAGAAAACTTATAGATGATGATTCAGGGGTTAAGGGAAAAGATACTTTTATTTTCATTGTATTCAATGTATCTCGTTGTATTTCATGTATTTCATTGTATTCACTGTCTTTAGCTTTTTCTACTTTTCAGTATATTCACTGTATTTAACTGTATTCAAGTTAAATACAGATTCAAGGGTTAACTGAAAAGATACTTTATTTTCATTGTATTCAATGTATCTCGTTGTATTCCATGTATTTCATTGTATTCATTGTTTAGTTTTTTCTTCTTTTTCAATATAGTCACTGTATTTAACTGTATTCAAGTTAATTATATAATTTCAAAGCTTCACTTTATTTCACTATTTTTTCCAACAGTATATATTCAAAAATATGCATTCAATGTATTGTAGAATTTATTCATATATTTTTTTAATTAATATAATTTATGTATTCATATATATATATATGTATTCAAATGTATCTGCAGTATGTATTCATATATTTTGCACTATAGATGACCTGTTATACTTCATGTATTCAATGTATTGTATGTATTTAAATGTATTCAATGTAATTATATAATTTTAATATATAAATTTGTTTTTTAAATATACCACTAAAAATATGTTAGTAAAGATACCAATAAAAAAAGAAAGGATGGATTGAATCTCTGAAGATTGCTCTGTTTTGGGGTGTTTTTCGGCAGAGAATCTTTTCTATGACTGAAAATACAAATTTAGCGTGTTATAATTGAGTTTGCTGAGTTATATTAGGAGTCTATCACGTTAATTGATCCACTTACCATTTTTAAACAGTTGAAGACCTTTTTTTTTCCACAGATTTCCGTTATTGTATTCACGAACACAACTCGTGAATACATATGAATACAATCTATGTTTAGCTGGGCTTCATTGTTTTTCGCGGAATTTTGTTACTGTATTCATGAATACAGTAAATTGAATACATTGAATACACTCTATAACAAGTGAAAACATAGCTATAGGAAGTGATTAAGTAAATGGTAGCTATAGCAAGTTAATAGCCACTAAACAACAGTCATTTCTGAAAATTGCTATAAAATTAAATACACGAAAATTGTTTAAATGATTTGTAAAAAGTAATAATATTACTTATGAAGAAAAATGATTGAAAATAATAGCTTACATTATAGAATATAAAATGATATAGGTTACTATTGTAAAATTGTGTAAATAGCTAAAAAAAAATACAATGTAATTATATAAAAATAAAATAAAATATTAGGAAACATATATGTGGATATAAATACTAAATTTGGACGATTACGTCATCACAAAATAATTTAAAGGGGGTAATTAATACATATTCAAGTAATTTAAATGCAAGAAAATAAATTTTAAAGCCTTAAAGTTTATGAAAAATTATAGAAAATACTTGTATGAATCTTGTAAATTGGTGATGATGCAGAAATGATATTTTGAAAGTATATATGATATAAAGATAGGAGAAAAAAATTGGGTATCAACACCCGCTCCACCCCCACCTCCACCACGAGCGACTCAACACCGGATATTACCCAATGAATGATATGCAAGTGCAATAGTCCCTCCCCGTATTAGGATGACAACTTTCAAATCACCAATGTTATGCTCACTTTTCTTGAGCAAATGGGTTTCTTCACTGGTGCTCCAACTCAAAATACGTACAAACATTTGAAGGGGTTCGTGGACACTTGTTGGGGGGAGCAAATAAACAAATGTCTCCGAGGATGCATTGAGGCTAAGGCTTTTTTCCTTCTCTCTACGGAGAAAAGCTTTAGATTGGTTGAAACGTTGGTCAAACCATTCCATTCACACTTGGGATGAGTTGGCGCAAATGTTTATTCTAAGTTCTTCTCTACGGGGCACATGGCTACACTTCGAGATGAGATTTTGGAATTCAAGCAAGAGCCAAATGAACCACTATAAGAGATATGAGAACGCTATAGAACAATGGTTTAGGAATGTCCCACCAACGATATGACGGAGAATATGATTCAACAAACTTTCTGTCGTGGGATTAAGACAACCAATCAATATGTAGTGAATCAATCTGCCGGTGGGAATTTCATGACTACGCCTTATGCAGAGGCGTGTGAGATTTTGGATGAGATGGTGGAAACGTCATCAGCTTGGCAATCCCGGGCTAATGTTCCACAAGGTGACCAAACATGATTCACCTTCACAAAGAATTGCAAGACCACGGGCAAGCTATTGCCGAGTTGACAACACCATGACTCAACTAGAAAAGGCCCAACTAAATCAAGTGCAAAATCCCAAGCAAGTCAATGTCACGGAGGGAGTGAACATAATGGTGAACAAGAGGAGTACTAAAGGTCCACAAGTGCAAATTCGAGTGGAGAATTATGTGCCAGAAAATAGTGGTTTTGATCAAGATGATTCTTATAATGAACAAGAAGAGGAGGTGCAATATGTGAACAACTTTCAAGGGCAAATAAACAACTTCCAAGGCCCTAACCAACAACAATGTCAACCTTAAAACAATCAAGGCAATTGGAATTCTAATAACCAAGGAAATTAGAGTGGTGGAAACAATCAAGGGAAGTGGAATAACAACAACAATCAATGAAATTGGAGTGAAAATA
>ML314619.1:0-23347 GCA_005239505.1 Nicotiana paniculata | reverse complement strand
GGGGGGGGGGGGGTTTCAAAGGCCTCCAATGTATCAACAACCGAACAACCCGCCTCCTTACCTTCCCATGGTTCAAGTTCTTCAAACAAAGAGATGAGGCGTATTGAAAACATGTTCAAGAAAATGATGGAAAAGAATGCCGATTTGAATGCCCAACTCGCCTCACATACCGCAACTTAGTAGTTCAAATGGGGAAAATCTCTCAAGCTCTAAATTCTTGTCCTAAGGGGCACTACCAAGTGATAAAGTAGTAAACCCAAAGGGTGGAAACAACACGGGGCATGCCATGACCGTTACTACAAGAAGTGTAAGATGTGGGAATGCACCTATCTCAAGTCAAAGGCAACTTTGGGATGATGAACAAGAAGTGCAAGAAGAAGAGATCCCGAGCAATGAGGTACAACCTAATGATGAAGTCAAGATTGATATTGATGATAGTGTGGAAGAGACTCAAGAGGAGGTAAACCCGTCTAGGGATCATTTTATTCATATATCGGAGACGGTGGTGAAAAAGGCTGTGGCACCATTGCCTAAGACTCCACCTCCGTACCCTCAACGACTTTCCAAGCAAAATGATGAAAACCAATTCAAGAAGTTTATTCAAATGATGAAGATTCTCTCAATCAATGTGCCATTAGTTGAAGCTTTGGAGAAAATGCCCGATTATGCCAAGTTCATGAAGGATCTCGTGACAAAGAAGCGGTCAATGAATTTTGAAACGAACAAAGTCACTCATCAAGTGAGTGAAATTGTGCATCCAATGGCTCCTAAGTTGGAGGATCCCAGTGCTTTCATGGTTCCTTGTACAATTGGAAGTGTCGAGTTTGCTAAAGGTCTTTGTGATCTTGGGACAAGTATCAATTTGATGCGTTATTCGGTTTTCAAGACTTTGGGAATTGGGAAACCAAGAACCACATCTATGAAATTGCAAATGGTCGATCATACTATGAAGATCCCCTTGGGAGTGATTGAAGATGTCTTGGTTCGTGTTGATGAATTCATTCTTCAGGCGAATTTTTTCATTCTAGATTGTGAGTTGATTATGAGGTGTTGATTATTCTTGGAAGACCTTTTCTTGATACGGGGAAGGCTCTTTGTAATGTTGAAGCTGGAGAACTTACATTCTGGGCTGGTGATGAAAAAGTAGTTTTCCAGTGTGCTCTTTTGTGGACTTGGTGACCGATGTTATTGTTGATGACACAAGTGCTACAACCAATGTTGGTGATATGTTAGATGCCATCTTGCTCAACTTTGATGATGACGAGAATGATGGTTTCATGGAATGTGTGAACTCTTTGCAAGGAATGGAGTCGTATAACTATGCACCTCGAAAATTGTTCTTGGATCTTGAAAATAAGACAACTTGAAAAAATCTTATATTGAAGAGCCTCCTACGTTGGAGTTGAAGCCATTTCCTCTTGGTCATTTTTCTACTTTATCGGTTATTCTTTTCTCTTGTTTGACTAACGTGCAGGTAGATTCTATATTGGCGGTGCTACAAAAGAGAAAGAAGGCTATTGGATGGGCATTGGCAGATATTCGGGGGATAATCCCCGCCTTTTGCATGCATAAGATCAAGTTGGAGGATGGCTCCAAACCGTATATTGAACATCAAAGGAGACTCAATGAGGCTATGCAACAAGTTGTCAAGAAGGAGATTGTCAAATGGTTGGATGTCGAGGTTGTCTACCCTATCTCCGATAGTTTGTGGACTTCTCCGGTTCAATGTGTCCCAAAGAAGGGGGCATGCCGGTGGTCACCAATTACAAGAATGAGTTGATTCCTACAAGAACGGTGATCGGATGGAGGCTGTGTATGCACTATCACAAGCTCAACAAAGTCACAAGGAAGGATCACTTTCCACTTCCTTTCTTAGATCAAATGCATGATAGATTGGCTTGACGTTCTTTCTATTGTTTTCTTGATAGGTTTCGAGCTACAACCAAATTCTTAGTGCTACGGAAGATCAAGAGAAAACAACCTTTACATGTCCCTATGCTACTTTTTCCTTCAAACGAATGCCATTCATTTTGTGCAATGCACCGATGACTTTTCAAAGGTGTATGATGGATATCTTCACCGACATGGTGGAGGACTACCTTGAAGTTTTCATGGATGAATTCTCGGTGGTAGGAGATTCTTTTGATTATTGTCTTGCAAATTTTGATAAAGTGTTTGCTAGATTTGAAGAAACAAATTTGGTGCTTAATTGGGAGAAATGCCATTTCATAGTCGAGGAAGGAATTGTCCCTGACCAGAAAATTTCAAAGAATGGAATTGAACTTGACAAGGCAAAGATTAAGGTGATTTAAAAACTTTCACCTCCAATTTTGGTGAAGGCTGTGCGAAGTTTTTTAGGCCACGCGGGGTTTTACCGGCGTTTCATCAAAGATTTCTCTATGGTGGTGAACCCATTGTGCAAGCTTCTTGAGAAGTATGCTAATTTCTACTTCAATGATGATTGCATGAGAGCTTTTGAATTGTTAAAGTTCAAGTTGACAACTACTCCCATCATCACCGCTCCAAATTGGAGTGTCCTTTTTGAACTCATGTGTATGCAAGTGACGTAGCGGTTGGGGTTGTTTTGGGGCAACACATCACCAAAATTTTCATCCGGTCTACTATGCTATTAAGACCATGAATAGTGCCCACTTCAACTATACTGTTACAAAAAAAGAGCTCATTGCCATTGTGTTTGCAATTGAGAAGTTTCTCCCGTACTTGATGGGTGCAAAAGTCATTGTCCACACGGATCATGCAGTGCTTCAGTATCTTATGAGCAAGATGGACTCCAAAGCTCGGTTGATGAGATAGGTGATTTTGTTGCAAGAGTTTGATATTGACATCCAAAATAGAAAAGGGAGTGAAAACCAAGTGGCAGATCACTTGTCTCGTTTGGAGGAGGAGGGGAGGCCGCATGATGGCGTTAAAATCAACGACTCCTTCCCCGATGAGAAACTCTTGGGTATTTCAGTGAAAGAGGTGCCATGGTTCACAGATCTAGCAAATTTTATTGTGTGTAGTTCATTCCGGATGAGTTCTCTTCAAACCAAAGGAAGAATCTCAAACGGGATTGTCAAAATTATTATTGGGATGAACCATACCTTTTCTGGATCTGTAAGGATAGGGTGACTAGAAGATGTGTACTGGAATCAGATCAAGGTGAAATTATTGAGGCTTTTCATTCTTCACTATATAGTGTTCATCGTGGTGGAACAATAACGGCAGCCAAAGTGCTTAGTTGCAGGTTTTATTGACCCATTCTTTATAAGGATGCAAGTGATCTAGTAAAAAGAAGTGATGGATGTCAATGGGCCGATGGAATCTCAAAGAAGAATGAAATTCCTCTCAAAACCATCTTGGAGATTGATATTTTCAATGTGTGAGGTATTGACTTCATGGGCCCTTTTGTAAGTTCTTGTGGAAAAACCTACATCTTGGTCACAGTTTATTATGTGTCCAAATGGGTTGAGCCGTTGCCTCACCCAACAATGAGGCGAGAAATATGGTGGCTTTCTTGAAGAAGAATACTTTCACACGGTTTGGTACTCCACATGCTATTATAAGTGATTAGGGGTCACATTTTTGCAACAAGGCTTTCGACACCTTGATTAGCAAGTATGGTGTTACTCACAAAGTAACGACTCCTTATCACCCACAAACTAGTGGGAAAGTGGAAGTTTCCAACTAGGAGATAAGGAGTATCTTTTCCAAAAAGGGGAATTCTAATCAGACGAATTGTTCCAAGAATCTTGATGATGAATTATGGGCTTATCAGACAACTTACAAAACACCTATCGGAATGTAGCCATACCGGTTGGTGTTCTGAAAAGCTTGTCATCTTCCGGTGGAATAGAGCACAAAGCCATGTGGGCTCTAAAGAAGTTGAATCTTGATTGGTATGTAGCCGCTAACTTGAGGGTTACACATTTGAATGAATTGTATGAGTTCCGGTATCATACTTATGCAAGTTCCTCCTTGTACAAAGAAAAGATAAAATATCTCCATGAAAATTACATTTGGAACAAAGATTTCAAGGTGGACGATCTTGTATTGTTTTTTAACTCCAGGTTGAGGATGTTTCCTTGGAAGCTAAAGTCTAAATGGAGTGGTCCTTTTGAAATTATGGGTGTGACACCTTTTGGTGCATTCGACTTGAAGAACAAAAATAATGAAGTCTTCCGAGTCAATGGTCACGGGGTGAAGCACTATTTAGGAAAGGCTGAAGATAGCCATGTCGTGGCGGTCATTCATTTCAATTGATGGTATTCTGCGTGGTGCCACGACGTTAAATCAGGCGCTTCTTGGGAGACAACCCATGTTTATTTTCTTTTTTTCTTTTGTAGTTAGGTGTTATTTCTGTGCTAACTTGATTTGAAGTGTGCTATAGGGATGAATGTGACTTACATGAATTGTGGACAGAAATATGGCTAAGTGTTGCAAGGATAACGAACCGCAGTTGATTTGTGCTAACCACACATTTATGGTTGCTGCAGTGCAATGCGGCCGCACAATTATCTTGCAGACCGCACAAATGAAAGGTTGAATATGTCAACTCTCTGATGTTTAGTCTGTCAGAGAAAAGGCCTGTGTGCGATCGGAAAAGGAAATCTGCAACTGCAACATGAAATCTGCGGCCACACACAAAATTGTGCGGACCGCAGATGAGATTCTGAGTTAAGGTCACCAGGTAAAAGAGTGCGAACCGCACATGAAATTGTGTGGCCGCACTTGCTCCTCTTTCCCTTAGCCAAACAACTAGTATAATTAGAGGAACAAGGGCATTTTTATTACATTTTTCACTCTCTGAGCATAGAAAATAGTGCCCTCTTGAAATTCCTTGGTGATTTCATCTGTCTACACACACAACATCCTTGATCAGTCACTCATTACACTTATTCATCTGGTATGCTTCAATTTCTTGTTAATCATTTTCTTTTAATTTGTAGATTTTTAGTTATTTTTAGGCTATTTGTCATTAGAATTCAATTGTGTATCCATGTAGGGGTAAAGGTATAACGGGTTAAATAATACATGCTCTATAGGGATTGGGTAAAAATATTTTCATGCTTTTGTGATGTTTCCAAGTAAAATTGCGCAAGAAATTGAAAAACCTAGAATGAAACAACTGAACTGTTCTTAATTTTTGAATTCTGCGATCGCACCTGAATTTGTGCGGTCTGCAAAAATTGATTTTAGGGCAGCACTAGTGAAGAAGGGATCTGCGGTCGCGAGGTAAAATGTGCGGACTGCAGAATTTCTGTTACTGCTGGAAAAGTGCACTTTTAGTGTCATCAGAGTCCCTACTTTGAGACTCCAATGTGTTGCCGCAAGTTTAATTGTGCGAACCGCAGAAATTGTGTTGCGGTTGCACATCAGCCAATTCTCTGTTATCAGAGAGTTGACATTTGTTGGGTCTTAGAGGTGCAAGTGCAAGTGGAATTGTGTGAACTGCACTCCAATTTTGCAGCTGTAAAACAAAATTGTGCGAACCGCAAATCTGGTTTCCTGCAAGCATGCATTGACTGTGTACCCTCACTGTGTCTTCTGGTTTATATCTTACTTGCATGTCTCCTGGGTATGTTTGAACATTGAATTGCAACTAACAACCGCTTTTCTTTATACAGACAATTGTTCGATCGAGGGGATGAGGCGACACATCTAAAGGGTGAGGTGAACGGTGAACCTTCTCGGGGTCGAGGCAAGAGTGCTTTGCCCCTTTGCCAACACAAGACGATTACAAATAAAGATACATCAGTGAAGGGGAGAGGTGCATATCTACACAAGCTCATATGTCCCTTCTAGGGAAGCATCAGAGGGCAACTCAACCTCTGTTTAGGAGCAGCCGACCAGACATCCAATGCCGATAGGGAGATACAAACTCAGGGATGAGCCATCCTCATTTCATAGCACTTCTGAAGAATCAGATAGTGCTAGTCAGGCTTCAGAGCCATCAGCTACACCTGTCCCTGAGGCACAGGATACACCAATTTAGGATATCCCAGATGATAGCAGAGGGGGAGATGCTACAACAGTTGGTCTTGAAAAATGAAAGAAGAAAGAGTTTTGGGAGGACCACTTTGTCAGCCTAGCCGCTTTCACTAGCTTTCGTAAATGGTGGCCAGTGAGGTCTCTAACTCTTGAGCGACAATTTCAGTTGAAAAATTTGGAGAGGTACAATTCACCAGTGTTGAGACAGTTCATGGAAGACAGGAGTGGATGTGGTTCACACAAAGTGTAGCGTATTCCAAAGAGTACATGATCTATGAATTCTATGCCAATGTGGCTCACATAAAAAGGGGACAAAAGTGACTAAAGTACGTAACCTAAAAGTGAGATTTTATCAGCACACACCCAACACGTGCTTGGGCTTAGAAGATGTTGAGCCAAAGGAATATTTGGAGAAGTATGCATTGGGAGACGCAACCCGACTTTTGTTAGAAGAGATTCTTGCAGCACCAGGGCCACCACCACCATGGATTACTGCTAGGGTTCCTATCCACCGGAGCACTCTGAGTTTCGAGGAGAAGGGGTGAAAAACCTTGGTCTGCAGCAGATTGGACCCGAGCTAGAATGAGAGTTACGCTTCGATTCCTCAGGCAGTTCTGGTTGCTTCTAAAATGGCTGGGTACCCTATCAATATGGGTGGCGTGATGTCGGCCAACATCTCAGTGATTGCTTGGCAAGATAACTCGTCATACTCGTATCCCAACATTATTACAGAATATCTCACGGATGCTAGGGTAGAGCCGAGGGATTTTGACACAAAGGTGAGAACGAAGAAGCCTTTTACTTGGTATTCTATGTTGGATGCGAACAATACGAAGAAGAAAGTTTAGCCTCCTACTACTGTGCCAGTCTGATGAGCAAGTTATGGTAGCTGCTGAGGCAGTTGATGTTCCATCCACTTTGGTCGAACCTTCCTCCAGTGCTGCAACTATGCCTCCGTCATCATCCACATCCCCTACTGCAGTTCTTGCCACAACGCCCACCTTGGCTTTGAAGCCAGTGCCTATGCCTACTGTTCCACTTTATACGCTGCGAGTCTCCAAAATATTTGCCAGCCTCAGCAACTGGATGCAGACAGCCACTACACAGCTGTCTGATTTATGTACTGTTGCGTCGCAGTCTTCTATTCAATCACCTCAGTTTCCCCCAAACAGTTGAAGATACATTAAATAAGCTCCTAGAGAACGAGATTACTATTATGGCTACCTTGGTACAACACAGGTCAGTGATCGAAGATCTAGGAAAATAAGTAAAGAAGATGAGAAACTTCCAGGCCAGCAAGAAGTTAGTGGACAAGCTCCGGAAACAGGTGACCAAGTTTGCTACAGCCAGAGATCTCCCCTTTGACATGCTTTTTGACCCAGACCATTCTGTCCCAGATCCTACAACACCATCTGCACCGCTGGCACCAACTTGCTAGTCTGAAAAGCCGGACCTTGCTACCGACAATGCTGAGGTAGTGCGTCAGATGTTCGCCAACCCAGCCACACCCAGAGTTGAGGATAATGAGATCAAGTTGGCTGAGCCTGAGGGCGATGACATTGTTGGGGACACAGAGATGTACAAGGAGCCATAGGGAATTCTTTTCGCTCTTTCCCCTTTTTACTCTTATTTTGTTAAGCATTGGAGACATGCTTATCTTTATTAAGGGGGTGGAGTTTATTTATTATATTTGATACAATTTGCAACATTTGGCCTGTAAAAACTTGATATTATTCTCTCTTTTCTTATTCTGTATATATATATACTCTCTCTTTCTCTCATTATGTATATTCATTCTATCTTCAGTAGTTTTTGCTTATTAGCTTCTTTATTTTTGCTTCTTTATTAGTTCTTTGTATGATTTAGTAGCTTATTTTTATGTTTTAGTAGATAATAAGTCTTTGATTTTCTTAATGTCACGGTTCTTTCCAAAGGTAGTTGTTGTGTGAACCGGGTGACTCGTCCCAACGATAGATGGCGTGAAAACTAGTGAATAAAAATACCTAATTAAGTCATTCTCAAAGAGTCAACCATGCTTCAATTGGCACCAACACACTTAACTACGTGCTTATGGTTAGAAACAAGGTTTTTGAAAGAAATAGCTCTAGTTAGTGACTCTTGTGTTGACTTTGGCAATCATCAAGTGGTTTAATTGGACCATAATGATCTTTAAATTTGAATGTGGTCGTTGTGGTCCCTCGACTCTGTCCTCTTTTACAATCCGGTTATGTGAGGGGTGAGATGAATTGTTGCTAGTACAATCTGTCCTCTTTGAATTGGACCGTTTGAGTTTCCTATTGCCAACCAATATCATTATCCCCAGTCAACCCCTTTGAGCCTCTATCATTATCATTTGATAACCATGTTACAAGTCTTTACCCATTTGGTCGTGACCTTCTCTTGGCACCCGAGCTTTCCTTAACACTCTTGTGAAACAAATGGCTTAAAATGTAAGTTTGGGGAAGAGATGAGGAACTTGAAAAAGGTATCAAGGCACAAAAAGAGAAAAGAAATTATCTCTATGAAAAGATAAAGAAAGAAAAGAAAAGAACAAAAAGAAAGATGCAAAAAGTGAATAAGTGGAAGGGTCGAAGGGAGTCAAAAAGAGGTAATGATCCCAAACGTGGAGAAATAAAAAAGGGATAAAAAGAATGAAATGATCAATAAAGAGTGATGCTAAGTCTCTCTAGTCCCCAATGAAAAGAAAGTGCCTCTAAGAATTGGCAAAGTGTGAGCCGAGAAATGAAAGATGGAGTAACCATTTACACATACGGTATCATACCCTAACCCAAAAGAATTCATTACATTCCGATAGAAGTCTTACTTGATTTCAAACCGATTGAGCTTACATTAGTGGCGATCTACATGAGAGAAAGCCTATGGTACTTGAAGCTGTACTTGTGAAATTCTCTTGAGAGAGATGAGTGAACCTTTCATAAATCTTTGGATTGAGTGCTTAATTTCTTAAGTGAGCTAGGGAAATGGAAAGTAAATGAGGAAGAGTTTGGAGTCCATCATGACCTACATTATAAAGCAAGAGTCCTTGATGAGTAAAGTCAATTCTTGAAGCTTAAATGTCACATTAGAAATATATGTGCATGAATGTTTAACTTGTCGCCTTGTTGATAATACATGAGTAGTATGGGTAATTTTTGGTCCCAACTGAGTTGTGGATGGGTCACCTTTGACTCGCTGAAATAACCTTTAACATTTGGAGGTGGGAACTAATTTATTTGCTTGAGGACATGCAAAGACTTAAGTTTGAGGGAGTTGATAAGTGGGGATTTTGACGGCTTATTAGCACCTTTTAGCTTTTGTTTTAGTTCGAAAGTATTGAATTGTATTCCTGAAACTAATGAAATTATGCAAATTGCAGGAATGCTGGAAGTTTGGTCTCCCGAGATGAAATCCGACTCAAAAAGGAGAGTATCTATTTGCTTTAGCTTACATTCATTAGAGTAACAACAGAATTAGAAAACAAAACCTTGTTGTGGAAGTGCAGTCTTAGATAACCCATTTTCTTGCTTCAAATATATACTCCTAACACCCCTCATAACGGATTCGACCTGACTCATAGTTGGGTAATTATTATTGCATACGACCGTATGATATCTTCTATAGAGGTGTGTTGTGGACGTCACCAGGCTGCTTCCTTCTGAGAAGTTGTTTCTGCTCCGGAGGAGGCGACCGATGTGATAGACATCATCGAGACACCCTCCCATACCAAGTCCATGCTTGAAGAGGCCAAGCGACCAAGGAAAAGTCAAGTGACGGAGTTCACGGTGCAAACAACCCTCTCCACTCCTTCTTAATTGGCGTGGACCTGTCCACTTTGGAAGAATTTTTTGGGCTAGGCGACTGGGAGATTGTGAAGAAGGATGTGCCCTAGGAAGTTGGCAAGCCGAGTTCAAGCCCAAAACTGGTGAAGTAGTTTCCCGCATCGAGCGTGGACCACGACCGCAAGATAATAGCCATTCTTACAGTCCCGGAGGATGCTCGGGTTCTATCCGCTCTAGTAGGCATAACCATCTACCTTCGATGCCTGGTGACCGAGGAGGACCAAGCAAAGATGAACGAGGTGGGCTCATCAAGTCTCTTCAACGAGGCGTAATAGGCGCTGAATCGGGTAATGTTTTAACATTTTTACACTCCCTTGTGAATTTCACTTAAGTTTTGATGTCTCTTACCATTTTTGTTGTTTTGCAGGCCTCGGTGGTTCACCAAGAGAGCTTCCTCCTGTACCACTTGTAAATCAGTCAGATCGAGTTCGATTTCAAAGAGCAGGTCCAAAATAAATACATGTACAGGCTTTTCAGTGAGCAACAGGACGGGGACGTCAAGGACCTTCAGGCCGAGCTAGACAAGGCTCAGAAGGAAGCTTCGACCCTGAAGCGGGAACATGCCGACTTTGTTGAAAAGCTAAAGGTTTTTGAAGCTAAAAACGAGGAGCTAGTCATGGTGACTAACAACACAATCTTGCAGGTTCAACAGAAGATCGACCTGATCGACCAGCTCTGAGCTGAGATGAACGAGGTACAGGGTATGGCCGACGGGTAGAAAAGAAAAATGGACCTACTACTTTCGAAGAATGAAACCGCTAAAGCAGAGTTGGCATCCGTTGAGAACTAACTCTCGGTGGTGAAGGATAAACCTGACAAATGGTCTCAGTTGAATGATGATCTTCGAGCATAGCTGAGCTCGGCCATCACAGAGTGGGACGCCCTCGATAGAGAATATGAGGTTGTGAAGGAAAAAATGGACACAACCTCAGCCAATGCCGAAGAAATGGTGTCCCAATACAAGGTCGATGCGGAGGCAACCGAGATCCACTTGAAGGCAAAGGCCGAATATATGAAGCAGCTGTCCAGAAGAGAGACCCTCGAAGAAATTCATGCATGAGGTTTTGACCTGTTGGCTGAGCTCGAGGAATCCAAAAAGCTCGAGGCCAAGGCAAAGAACCTTTACGAGCCCAAAATATCTAAGGCTCCTAGGGCTCTGAGGGATCTGAAGGCTCCGACGGTTCTGGCGACGAGTGGGGTCATGGTGAAGACCAGGCGTAGATGCCTTAGTACTTTTTTAGTTTTTGTATCATGTTTATTTGTTTTGGTTATTTTGAGGCCGTTTATATTGGGCCTTTTGATCGGCTCCAACCCAGCACCACTATAGAATGGGCAATTTGAGCATCAGAATCGGCAGTCCTCTCCGTCATCTGTTTGAACATATTCTTGATCCGGCCCACAACATTGTTTGACGAACTTTGGCCTTGAGATTGATATGGAGGAGGATTGTTGGGTTGTTGATACATTGGAGGCCTTTGAAGTCCCAGCTCCCGATTTCTATTTCCACCCTAACTACTGTTGTTATTGCCATTCCAATTGTTGTTTCCACTCCAATTCTGATTATTGTTCCCCCAATTATTTTAGTTGTTATTGTTCCAATTTCCTTGCCCTTGATTGTTCCAATTATGATTATTCCCTTGAGATCTCCACTGTTAGTTTGGAGCATTGTTCATTGTACTAGATAGTTGTTTGCATACATCACATCCTCACTTTGGTCATCATATGAGTCATCATTGTTGTAACCACTAACACCTTGCTCATTTTGATCATTGCTGCTTTGCATTTGTTGGCCACGTTGTCTTGTCTTGTTGACCATGAGATTGACCCCTTCCATTGCATGTACTTGCTTTGGTTCTTGGATTTGCTGAAGCTGTGCTTTGGAAAGTTGGTTCATAGTTGTTGTCAACTCAGCAATGGCTTGTCCATGGTCTTGGAGTTCCTTGTGAAAATTGATCACATTTGTGTCACCTTGAGGAATGTTTGCCAGACTTTGTCACTCTGAAGAAGTGTCGGCCATTTCATTAAGAATATCACAGGCTTCATCATAAGACAACTTCATAAAATTTCCCGTAGCTAACAGGTTCACCACACATTGATTGGTCGTGTTTATACCCCGGTAAAATTTTTGTGGATCATAGCTTCTGTCATGTTATTATAAGGGCATTCCTTGACCATAGTTTTGTATCTCTCCCAAATCTCATGAAGGAGTTCATTTGGTTCCTGTTTGAATGCTAAGATTTCATCCCTTAAAGATGTCATATGTCCGGGTGAGAAAAACTTAGCAATAAACTTGTCTGCCAACTCATCGCACGTAGAGATGGAATGATTGGAGAGTCTTTCGAGCCAATCCAATACTTTCCCTCTAAGAGAAAAAGGAACAGCCTCAACCTTAATGCATCCTTCGATACGTTCATCTACTTGCTTCCCCAACAGGTATCCACAAATCCCTTTAGATGTTTATAAGCATTCTGATGGGGAGAACCTGTGAAATATCCTCGTTGCTCCAATAAATTGAACATCACATTTGTAATTTGAAAATTTCCCACCTCGATTCGGGGTAGGACAGTCGCACTAGCATATCCTTCATTTGGAAGCACCCGAGGAGCTGCTCTTGGAGGAGGTGGGGGAGGGTCTGGAATATTTTGATTGGCCTGGCGGTCTCTTCTTTGAGCTTGAGGTACTAGATGCACCTCATCATCCCCATTATCATCTACCTCCTCCCCCGGTATAACATTGCCGAGAGGATCAACCATTTGTACCTAAAGAGATTAAACACTAAAGTTAGTAAAATAGAAGGAAAGAGAAAAAATATACACAACTAGTCAGATAGATAGCCAAAACCGTTTAACTCCCCGGCAACGCTGCCAAAAAGTGATCAGCTCCAACCCTACACCACTATAGGATGACGAGGAGGGGTCGATGTAGCTTTTACCCGAGGGATCGGGATCGATATCCACACGGAGTTATAATATGGGAATTGGGTTCCTATCCGACCTAGTTATGTATCTTGCCTTTAATTACACTTCTAGTCATGAGTTGGTTTGATGCTATTCTAGTTTAAAGCTATTGATTGCTAAAAAAAGCTAAGTATAATGTTTTTGGTAAGGGTTTTCTCAGTTTATAAAGGTCACTAGGGAAGCGACTTACACCTAGGCGAGTATCTAATGGAATCTAAATTTTAGGACAAACTTGTTGTATATGGGATCGTGATATAACCTCACACTCAATTACTCACCCTATACCTCTCGGTAGTTTGGGTGACCTTGCCCGAATTGGCTTTCTCAAGCCTAATTGGGTGTTTAAACAGCCAAGTGAAATTGGCTCAAGTCGGGTATTACTATATCTAGGTTTAACCCTTTAATTGGGGCTATCAATCTCTTGAATTCACCCCAATTCCTTGTTAGCCTATTTTACCTAGACTTGAGACCTCTTTCTCAAGAAGAACCCTAGTCGAAAAGGCATGAATCAGTGTTTGCAACTACCAATTCAACAGATAAAGTATGAAACAAGCTAAATATTACTAACCCATAATAAATAATCCCTAAAATTAAAGACCCATAATATACCCACACTAGGGTTAGGTCACAACCCTAGATAATGGGTCTAGCTACTCATAATCAAGGTAGAAATCAAAGATATAGATGAAATAATAGCAATAAATGTTAAATACAAGGATAAAATCTAAGATTATAAGCTAAAGCTACTCTAAAATTACTCCAAAGGGAAAAATTTTGTCGTTCACGAGCTCACTAATACAAAAGATAACCTAAAAATGTGAAAAAGAACTATTTATACACAACTAAAATTACTGGACAAAAATGCCCTATGGAGGTTCCGTTGTCACCGGTAAAATAGGCGCCTCAGCGGATTGACATTTACGGCCGATAAATAACGAGCACGGACCGTGCTTCTTCAAAATTGGACTTGATAAAAACTCTCTGAACCTTGATTCCGCTCCCAGCGGAATTCTAACCGCTTTAGCGTTAGGAAATAGCGCGGTCGCGTAAAATAAGCGCTGACCGCGTTTCATGGTTTGCCAAGATTTCTAACTCTCTGATCCTCCATTTTCTCTCTAAGCGGAATTTCTGTTGTGGCCGCGCCAATGGCTTTGCGGCCGCCCTTAGTATTCCGCCTCAGCGGAGAAGCTTACGCTGCAACGTAAAATATGCGCTGTCAGCGCTCCAGTTGAGTTCAGGGCTTTGTGCAAGATTGGTTCCTTTTTAAGTTCATTTTTGCCGGTTTGTCTCATTTTGACCAAACCTACAAGTAAGCACCTTGGGTTAGTTTTCGAGAATACCTTAACGCATTTTTGCCCCAAAACCTAAGCAAAAGAGAGTAAATAGTAGGTTAAAATCCCTAGTTATCAACTCCCCCAAACTTAAACTTTTTCTTGTCCTCAAGCAAACAAGGTAATTCCCACTTCCATAAGAAAAAGAAAGTAGAATTTCTGCTGTCCTAAAGTAACTTCATCAAGCTTCAACTGGGACTAACAATTACCCTCAACTCAAAATGAATTATTGACAACATTATGCAATGAATTTCTGAGTTCCATAGATCTAATATGACACAAAAGCTTCAAGAGTTGACTCAATTCATCAAAGAGATTCGCTCTCTCACGTAGGTCACTGTGGATCCCACACTTTTTTTCCTCTACTCTGCATGAGCTCATCTCACCTTAAAGAATGTACTCTCAAACCGGGTCTGTCAAGAAGTGTGCTCATCACTCTCAAAAGAATGCCACAAGTCCGGCTCTAAGTACCATAGGCTTGACCCTCATGCAAATCACCACTAATGTAAGATCACTCAACTTGAAATCCTATAGGTCTTTAACAGGATGTAATGAAGGCTTTTTGGATATGAACTATGGTTGTACCATCTTTCCTTAAGCACTCCATTTTCATAATTCGGCTCATGTTTTTCTTGACTCTTTGAGTCATTCTCTTCTTCCTTGAGGGAACTAGAGAGACATATTGTCGCTCTTTCTTCTATTTGACGTTCATTTTTCTCCTTTTCTCATCACTCCAAGTCTTTCAACATTGTTTCATTGAATCCTTTCAACCCTTACTTTTCTGTTGGACATGTTGTTTTTGGCTTTTCATCCTTTTCTTTGCCTTTCCTTGTCATCAATTCCTTTTGTTCTTTGAACTTTTCATCAATTTGAATTTCCTTGTATCTCCCCCAAACTTATGTTTTTGACTACTATTCATCATGAATGCTCAGGAAAGATTGAGTGCCAAGAGAGGGTCATTATAGAACGGATGAAGGGTTGTAGTGCGGTTATTGAACAAAAAGGCTTAGGCTCAAAGGGGTTGACTAAGGATATTATAATGGTAGGCTGTGGAAGTCTTCAAATTCATATAGGACCAAGGAGAGCCTATAATCACTTCTCAAGTCGAGCTACACTCAGGATTTCTCCTAGAAAAACATTCGGGCAAGTTCTAGACTTGTTGGCACGTCACTTTGGATTGCAATTAAAAATCTCACCTCTCAAGCCACAGGATTGTTAAAGAGAATAGAGTCGAGGACCCATAACAACCTTAGCTTAGATTGAAAACTCACATATGGCTACAAACACCACTTGATGACAGTTTTAGACAACTCAAGATTCTAGGGGTCACAACTGGAGCTAGTCTCGTCTACAACTTGTCTCTAACCATGAGGTCAAAGGTAAATATGTTGGTGCCAAGTGAAGCTTACTTGAGTCACATTTATTTATTACTACAATATAAAATAAAAACAAAAAGAAAAACAGACTCAATCCTTTAAGAAGGCTATCACGCCATCCATAGTAGGGAAGAGACATCAGGTTCACACAAATTCCACCCTTGGAAAGAACCGTGGCATTAAGAAAACCAAAGGCTTATTGATCACGAAAAAAAAAGTAAAAAGAAGCTACTAAAGGAAATAAGAAGCTAAACTATTAAGGATAATTATAAAAGAAGCTATAAAGTAATAATACGGAAAGTAACATGAATATGTACAACAGGGGATTAAGACGAATATACATAAGAGGGTAATGAATATATACATGGAAATGTAACTTTATATACATACCAAAGATAAAATGTACAGAAGTAAAGTACGAGAAATAGAAAATAAAGAAAGGAAAATAGTATTAAGAGTTATTACAGACCAAATCATCATCAAAATCACCAAATTAGGCCACCCCCCCCCCTTCAAATAAAAATTAGCATTGCCCTCAATGCTAAATGCAAAAATAGAATAAGAGGAGGGTAGAGAGTAAAAGAAAACTCCCTAAGATGCCTCTGTCTACATAGGAATTGGGTCATTGGGTGGGTGAATGGCTGGGTCCTGTGGCCGGCCTGATGCATCTCCCTCAGGGTCCTCCAGCCGGGTCTCCAAATCCTGAGTCTGGGGGATCACCACCCTCCTCACAGGATCACTGGTGGCCTCCTGCTCTGGCATCTGCGATGGATGCGTTGTCTGAGCTACAGGGGACGGCTCTCCCATGATTAGATCAAGGGGGATATTATCCATTGTAGTGAGCTTGGCCACCTCCTTCTTCAGGTCATCGAGGCTCTTCCGCATCTTCTTTACCTGTTTTCCCAGGGACTTGATTTCCTTCTCATGTGTGCCCATGGAATCTAGAATCTTCTTCAAGTTTTCGACTAAACTCTTCAAAGTCTCCTCCAATGATGGAGGCAAATGGATCTAGGCTGGGTCTGCCTGGGCTGCTATGACACTAGATAGAGCAGATAGATTTGATGAAGTTATCTGTAGCCAATTGCTGATATCGACCAATGTCTGGTTTACCCTCATAGCAGTCCGAGGGTAAGCTGAAGAAGAAGGCACTGAGGTAGGAATGCAGGAAGATGGTCTGGAGGGAGGATATGGCATGGCAGAAGAAGACCCATCAGCAGTAGATGGCTCTGAACCTGTGGCCACCACCCCTGGATCTCCAAACTGGCCAGTGGGGGTGGTGGCTTTGTTCTTGGACTTGGGGTTTTCCGGGCCCTACAAGCTATACCAGGAAAATGGCTTCTTCGGCTTCACCTTGGTGTCATAGACCCTTCCTCCTACTCCCTGGTCCTGGAAGTACATAGTTAGGAACATTGGGAAGGGATATAAATGCTTACCCTTTCTGATCGTCTTGTTAATCACCCTGGCCATAATATTCCCGAAATTGATCGAGAACCCCACCATAATAGCCCTCACAATAATAGCACGGGAAGCCGGTATGTCACTGTCATGAGTAGTGGGATTGATCCTGCTGCATACAAATGTGGCCCATACCTTTGCCTCGAAACTCGAAGTGTTCCTGAGGATAGGAACCCCTGATGTCAGCCAAGCTGCAGTAGTCCCGGGAATATCATTTATAGAGGCCACCACTCCCTGAATTTGTGATAAGCATTGTCACTCACAAACCGGTCTTGCAATACTATCGGGTTCTGAGACCTTACCAATCCCCCTGTCTGAGTGACACCACCCCTCCCGTCATTCGGGGCATCATCATCACTATCGATCTGTACGTGGGCAGGTGTGGTGGAGGGAGTTGTTGTACTGGGGGCCGGAGGAGGTAGAGAATCACTGAGTCCCAAACTATCTGAATAGCCAGATACAAAAGTTGACTCATTTACAAGGCGCCGGGGTTGAGACTGTGCCTCCTCTTGAGCTTGGCCAGTTTCCTCCTCCGAAATTTCCTGAGAGGGTACATACTTGCTAGTTTGCGAGGTGTCTGGAGTGGGGCTCTAGAGAATCTACTTGTTGCCAATTATCCTTCTACGGGCTAGGGGTGCAGCTGGTTGTTTCCCTCGTCCCCGACCCCGTGATGATTCACCCCTTGCGGGTTTTTATCTTGGCCGCCTCTAGATCAAACCATTGTCTGCAAACATAGTCAATGAAAGCTCATTAGCATTTGGTAATCAATGAATCATTAGATGAAAGTTGAAATAGGTTGCAGAAGGTAAAATAGACTGGACCACTGTCAGCGGAAAAAGAAGCACTGCAACGGACAGACCACCGCTGACAGCGGAAAATGGGGCGCGGACGCGAGAGGCTGGGAATCAGACTACCCAGTCTCTGAACATCACGGACCGCTGACCGCAGAAAAGTGGGTGCGGTCGCGTAAACTCCACCATTGAGAGCGGAAAAACGAACGCAGCCGTGAAATCATTATGACACTTCCCTGAACTTTGTTCCGCTGTCTGCGGAAAAAAAAACGACAGCCGTGTAAAGTTGGCCGCTGACAGCGAAAATTCGACCGCGGTCGCGTTAAAAAAGAAAATTCAAACTTAACAAAAGCATATCATCGCTGACCGTAGAATTTAGGCCGCGGTCGCAGAATTCAAATAGCACGGGCACCGAGGAAAGGTTCATTAACTAGGGTTCATATTTATCAAAGAATTTTGCAATTAACAAGCAAAATTATACACCCCAACCCCCATTAGGCATCAAAAAACAATAACCCATTCATTTTTACCACTAGTTAAGCATGATTATGATTTTAGGTCTATAGTAACTCTAATTAGAAAGATAACTAGAAAAAAATAAGTAAAGAAAAGAGAAAGAACCAAAATTAAAACTAAGAGATTGAACATACCAGGAGATAGATTTGATGTAAGAGTTAAACTTGTTAGATAAGATGAAATTTAGATGCACAAGAGTGATGATGAACAGTGAAAATGGGTGCTGTGAAATACTAGGGTGTGAAAAGTGTAAAAGGAGGAGGGCACCCCAATTTATGCCCACACCGACTTACCTGGCGTGGCCACAGAATTTTACCGCAGTCCGTGCTTTTCACTTTTTGAAGAGCTGAATCTTTGATGTCACCGCTTGGAGCGGAAAAAGGGCCACGTCTGCAGAACAGTGGCCGCTGATAGCGGAATTTCAAACACCGCGCGGACCAAGCTTCAGAGACTTTGAATTTATAACTCATCAAGTTCGCGTCCGCAGTAAATTTTTGCCCCGCGTAAGTGCTGCCACTGGAAGCGGAATTTGGAGCGCTGCAATGGATCACTGCACACTTAGCTAATTTTCTCCATTATGTGTCCTGCACTGCATCAAACAATTCCTACACAAATCTCACAACAAGTTAGTTCAAAAGAGCCTAATCTAAGAAGAAAAAGAAAGAAAAATCACTTGGGTATCCTCCCAAGAAGCGCCTGATTTAACGCTGCGGCACGACGCAAGTTACCATCATCATTGAAACTTTATCAAAGCCACCACGTGGCTGTCATCAAACTTTCCCAAGTAATGCTTCACACGATGCCCATTAACCCGGAAGATTTCACCATTTCTATTCTTCAAGTCAAGAGCACCAAAAGGTGTTACATGCACTATCTCAAATGGACCACTCCATTTGGACTTTAGCATGCCCGGAAACAGATGCAACTGGAAGTTGAAGAGAAGGACCAAATCACCCTCTTTGAATTCCTAATTTCTGGCATATTTATCATGCAAGTATTTCATCTTCTCCTTGTACAATGATGATCTTGAATAGGCATGAAAACGAAATTCATCGAGCTCATTGAGTTGTTCCACATGGAAATTTGCTGCAACATCCCACTCAAGATTTAGTCTCTTCAAGGCCCACAATGTTTTATGTTCTAGCTCAAATGAAAAATAACATGCTTTACCAAATACCAACCGGTACAAAGACATACCGATTGGAGCCTTAAATGCAGTCCTATAAGCCCACAGCACATCATCTAGCTTCCTTGACTAATCTATTTTATTGGCATTCACAGTTTTTGACAAGATGCTTTTGATTTCCCTAATTGATACCTCCACTTGCCCACTAGCTTGGGGATGATAAGGAGTAGAGACCTTGTGATTGACACCATATTTAGCAAGCAACGTATCAAATGCTCTGTTACAGAAATGAGACCCCCCATCACTTATAATAGCCTGGGGCGTCCCAAACCGTGTGAAAATGTTCTTTTTAAGAAAAGCTACTACACTCCGTACTTCGTTGTTAGGCAAAGACACGGCCTCGACCCACTTTGAAACATAATCAACCTCCACAAGAATGTAAGTATTGCCACCTGAACTAACAAAAGGGCCCATGAAGTCTATGCCCCACACATCAAATATGTCAACTTCAAGAATAGTTGTGAGGGGCATTTCATCCTTCTTTGGTATTCCTCCAGCTCTCTGACACTCATCACATCTCTTTACAAGATCACTACATCTCTATACAAGGTTGGCCAATAAAAACCATAACTCAGAACTTTGGAAGCAGTCCTTGCCTCGCCGTGATGACCATCGTAGGGAGAGGAATGACAAGAATCAAGTATGCTCATTTGCTCCTCCTCTGGGACACACCGACGAATTACTCCATCATTGCAAATTTTAAACAAGTAGGGCTCATCCCAATAATAGTCCAAATTGTCCCGTTTGAGTTTTTTCTTTGGTTAGAAGAGAGATCACACGGGACAATGATGGTAACAATGAAATTGGCAACATCCGCAAACCAAGGCATATCATATATAGAAACCGAGAGGAGTTGCTCATCTGGAAAAGCATCATTAATTTCAATATCATATTTTGGCTTCTGTTGCTCTTCTAGCCGAGACAAATGATCCGCAACCTGATTTTCACTACCTTTCCTATCAATGATCTCGAGGTCAAATTCTTGAAGCAACAAAACCCATCTCATCAGTCTAGCTTTGGAGTCCTTCTTTGTCATCAAATACCAGAGCGTCGTGTGATCGGTATGAACAATCACTTTGGCGCCCATGAGACAGGGCCTAAATTTATCCATTGTAAACACAATTGCTAACAACTCCTTCTCCGTCTTTGTATAATTAACCTGGGCATCGTTCATATTTTTGCTTGCACAGCACACCGGATGAAATATCTTGTTCACCCGTTGCCCCAAGACCGCTCCTACCGCAACATCACTTGCGTCGCACATAAGCTCAAAAGCTGAGCTCCAATTTGGTGCGGTAATGATTGGAGTGGTTGT
Organism: Nicotiana paniculata; assembly: GCA_005239505.1. Lineage (NCBI taxonomy): Eukaryota > Viridiplantae > Streptophyta > Magnoliopsida > Solanales > Solanaceae > Nicotiana > Nicotiana paniculata. Next base: position 2,590 of record ML314619.1, on the reverse strand, counting down.
TAATTTATACTTCAATAGCTCAAAGGCCTTCATGCATTCTTCATTGAAATCAAACCTTGCATCCTTCTCTAATAGCTTGCATAGGGGATTCACCACTTTGGAAAAGTCTTTGATGAACCTCCAGTAGAACCCCGCATGCCCAAGGAAACTTCTACCTCCCTTGACGGAAGTTGGAGGAGGTAACTTTTAAATCACTTCTATCTTAGCCTTTTCCACTTCAATTGCATCTTTTTAGATCATATGGCCAAGGACAATGCCATCCTTTACCATAAAGTGGCATTTTTCCCAATTCAACACAAGATTTGTCTCTTCACATCGGGCTAGAACTTTATCAAGATTTTGCAAACATTCTTCAAATGAGTCTCCAATCACACTAAAGTCATCCATAAAGACTTCGAGGAAGTCTTCCACCATGTCCTAAATATCGCCATCATGCACTGCTAAACGCCATCCTAGAGAATGAGGTCCCATACGAGCAGGTGAAGGTAGTTTTCTCTTGATATTCAGGGGCTATAAGAATCTGATTTTAACCTAAGTACCCATCCAAGAAACAATAGAAGGCTCGCCTGGCAAATCTGTCTAACATCTCATCCAGAAATGGAAATGTAAAGTGATCCTTTTGGGTCACCTTGTTCAGCTTCCTGTAGTCCATACATACCCTCCAACCAGTCACGGCCTGAGTAGGGATCAACTCATTCTTTTCATTTTTCACCATGGTCATACCCCTCTTTTTTGGAACACATTGCACCGGTGAAGTCCATGCACTGTCTGAGATTGGATAGATAAACCCTGCATCAAGCCATTTGATAATCTCCTTTTTGACCACCTCTTACATAGCCTCGTTCAACCTTCGTTGATGTTTCACATACGGTTTTGCATCATCCTCAAGTATAATTTTATGCATGCAAAAGGCGGGGCTTATGCACCGAATATCAGCTAAGTTCCATCCAATTGCCTTTTTTCTCCTTTGGAGCACTTCAAGAGTTGAGTTTACCTGCACTTTGGTTAAGCAAGCAGAAAGAATAGCAGGTAATGTAGAAGAAGGGCCCAAGAATTCATACCTGAGGTATGATGGGAGAGGCTTCAACTCCAAGGTAGGTGGCTCCTAGATCGAGGGCTTTGTCGATGGAGTCTTTCGATTATCCAAGTCCAAGGATAGCTTACGTAGACCATAAGAATAGAAGCCCATTCCTTGCAATGCATTATTACATTCAACCAAGCCATCCCTTACATCATCCTCATGGTTTAACAAGACAGCTTCCATTGGATCTTCCACATTGATCATTGATCTTGTATCAATAATTATCACTTCCGTCACTAAATCCACAAAAGAGCAAACGTCGGTACTATTTGGTTGCCTCATTGACTTGCACACGTGGAAGACCACCTTTTCATCGCCCACCCGGAAGGTGAGATCACCAGCTTCAACATCCACCAAGGCCTTCCCTGTTGCTAGGAACGGCCTTCCCAAGTATATAGGCACCTCATAGTCCACCTCGCAGTCGAGGATCACAAAATCAGCAGGAAAGATAAACTTGTCGACCCGCACAAGAACATCATCAATAATACCAAGGGGCCACTTTATTGTTCTATCCGACATTTGTAGTCTCATTGAAGTATCTCCTGGTTGACCTATACCCAAGTTTTGAAGACGGAGTAAGGCATCAAATTGATACTAGCACCCAAATCACATAATGCCTTTGAAAAATTCGCACTTCCAATGTTTCAAAGGATGGTAAATACGCCAAGATCTTCAAGCTTGGGAGTCATCGAGTGCACAATGGCACTAACTTGGTGGATCATTTTGATGGTCTCACATTCCATGGATCTCTTTTTAGTCACCAAGTCTTTCATAAACTTGGTGTATCCCGGCATTTGCTCAAGAGCTTCCAGTAATGGCACGTTGATTGACAAGATCTTCATCATCTCCATGAACTTCTTGAATTGATTTTCACTTTTCTGCTTTGCCAGTATTTGAGGATAAGGTGGAGGAGCCCTAGGCAATGGATCCTTGGCTTTTGGCACCACCGGCTCTTGAATGTCTGTCACGTGTTCCCTAGACGGGTTCACTTCATTCTGTGACTTCTCCTCATTGTCATTGATACCGATCCTCACTTCACCATTCACTTGCTCTTCACTCACTTGCTCAACCACTATAGGAACATCATCATTTTGCATTTCATCATCATCACACACAACTCTCTTTTGCTTGGAGGTACTTGCTTCACCACCTCGACCACTCCTTGTGGTCACCGCCATTGCATGCCCAGTATTATTATTGTTCCCTCCCTTCAGGTTTACTACCGTGTCACTAGATAGTGCCCCCTTAGGGCGAGTGTTCAATGCTTGCGAGATTTGACCCATTTGGACCTCAAGATTGCGGATGGAGGTAGTGTGAGAGGCAATTTGAGCATCAGAATCAGTAGTCCTCTCCATCATCTGTTTGAACATATTCTTGATCCGGCCCATATTATTTCTTGACGAACTTTGGCCTTGAGATTGATATGGAGGAGGATTGTTGGGTTGTTGATTGTTGGTCGAAATCCCAATGCACACGCAAGTGTACGTGGTCGACAAGTAATATAGGATT
>ML314618.1:0-19642 GCA_005239505.1 Nicotiana paniculata | reverse complement strand
TACATATATATATACATATATATACATATATATATACATATATATACATATATATATACATATTGTTCCTATTGATCCATTTTTTGATAACATTGAGGAAGTTATGAGAATTGCAGTTTAACTGTTTTACGATTGTTGAGGTTTACGCGGCTATTTGATTTCAACCGATTATTGCCAATGGTTGTTGCAAGTGTGTCAAAAGTGTTGGTTATTTCTCTTGATTCTATCATAGTCCATAAAGATTGAGCTGGGTTGGTAGCGTTATGATGTTTTACATATATTCTGGTTGGTTTTATTGTGATTTGATATTGGTTGAAGCTTACGAGCTATACTGTTTTCTATTTGAAATTTGTTGAAACAAAATTTGGTGTGATAAGGGGGCTGTGATAAGGGGGTTGTGATAAGGGTGGATAATTGATTGTGATATTGTGAATAGGTGAAATCAAGTTGCACGCCGCAACAAGACAATGATAAGGGAGAATATGTATGTTTTACTGTTTATAAAATAAAGGCTGTAACACTCATTGTTTTATTGTCATTATTTCATACTCTGCTTTTACTATTATTTTAAAATGAAACTTGTTCTGTTTACAATTTGTCGAGACATAAATATTGTGAAAGGCTTTGACTTGAAAGACGGTGATAAGGGTGCCGTGATAAGGGTGGATAATTGATTGTGATAAGGGTGGATAATTGATTGTGATAAGGGTGGATAATTTATTGTGATACCGGTGAATAAATTGATATGATATGTCTGGTGGGATCGAGTTGCACGCCGCAACAAGGAGCAATAAGGGAGGACAATTATATTTTACTGATTTTCAAAGAAAGACAAAGATTTGAAAACTACTATTTTATATTACTATTTATTTTATATTTTGGCACTACTTTTATTTAAAGTTAAAGTTTGGAAACTTGGAAATTATTTGACAGTTTGTTATAGTTGAGGCCTGGAAAAGGCGGCTGAGTTATTTCATTGTTGTTGCAATACTTAATTAATTGTTTAGATTTCCTTCTTGCTTTATATTTATTGTCTCAGTTATATTTTTCTTGTTCGTGTAGAATTGTTTTATTGCGTTATTGTATATATTATTTGCACAGGTTATATGTTGTTAATGCCCCGCCGTAGCCTCGTCACTACTTCGTCGAGGTTAGGGTCGACACTTACTCAGTACATGGGGTCGGTTGTACTGATACTACGCTCTGCACTCTTTTGTGCAGATCCAGGTATCGACCAACAATAGAGATATTTAGAGCGATTATTCATTTATTCGGAGACACGAGGTATATCTGCCGGCGTTCGTAGATCCCGAGAATCTTCTCCTATTTTTATAAAACTGTTTTATTATATTCAGAACAGTCACACTATTTCTGTCAGCCCATTATTTGTAGTATTCTTTAGTAGTTCGTGAAATGTGACACCAGATCCTAGGTAGTCTTAGAGTTATTTATATACTTAGTTCGTGGTTCGTTTTATTTAATTGCTTCTTCTTTTATATTTGGAGTATCTAATTGGAAATCATTTAAATTAAGTTTACTTTTAATTAATTTATTTATGCTTAAGTAAATAATCAAAGGAAATTAGTTAATCTAATTCTAACATTGGCTTGCCTAGCAAGTGTGGTGTTAGGCGCCATCACGATCCCTAAGGTTGGGAATTTGGGTCGTGACAATACCAAAGTGAAGGATTAATTAGGTGCCCTTGTGCTAGGTGCGACTGTATGAGGTTTGGAAAACCGGAGGAAGTTAAACTTCATCTTTATAGGAAGGGGTTTATAGCGAATTATTTTGTGTGGACTAATCATGGAGAGTCCGATGGTAGCAATGGGAGATTTCATAACATGGTTGCTGGTGAAAGTAGTAGGTCGGTGGAGAATACAAATCGTGATTCTAGAATGCATCATATGGTTGCGGATGCTTTTGGGATGAAATTTGGGGGTGAGCCCAATGAAAATGTTGAAAAAACCCCTAATGATTACGCAAAACAGTTTTTTGAACAGTTAGAGGAATACCTTTAATGAGAATTGATTGTTGTGAAGATGGTTTCATGTTATATTAAAGATGATGCACATTTAAACAGTTATAAATTTTGCGACAAGCCTCGTTTCAAGAGGCTTTCCAGCGGGAATATGGTCGCTACCAAGGCGATGCATTATTTACCTCTTATACCTAGGTTAAAGAGGTTATATGCTTCGATGAGTTCTGCTTCTCATATGAGATGGCACTTTGAAAATCGAAGACCACCTGGTGTTATGTGTCATCCTTCAGATGGAGAAGCTTGGAAGAACTTTTATAGGACATATCTAGATTTTTCTAGTGAACCGAGGAACATTCGATTAGGTCTGTATGCGGATGGCTTCACGACTTTTTCTGTATCTGCGACACTATATTCATGCTGGTCTGTCTTTCTTACACCTTATAATCTACCACCCATTTGTGCATGACGTGTAACGACCCGACCGGTCGTTTTGAGCTCTAGCACGCCGTTCAGCGGTTTGAAGTCGTGAGCAGCTCCATTTCCGGTATTATGACTTGCAGGTGTGGTTATAATTTAATTTCGGAAAGTTTAGAGTTGATTTGGAAAGAAAATTCTCATTTTAGAAGCCTTAAGTTGGAGAAATGGACTAAGATTTGAATTTTGAGTAAATAACCTCAGAATCAGGATTTGAAGGTTCCTGCATGTTCGTATGATGATTTCGGACTTGGGCATATGTCCAGATCGGGTTTTAGATAACCCGGGAGCATTTCGACGTATATTATGGAAGATAGCATTTTAGAAGAATTTCATAAATTTGGTTGTAAGGCATTTCAGAGTTATTGATTTCTGTTTTTGGTTCCGAGCCTGGGAATAGATCTGTATGGTGATTTTGGAGTTGGGAGCACGATCGGAAGTGAATTCGGATGTCCGTAGGTCATTTTGAAGTCATTTGGCTAAATATAGAAATTTGAAGGTTTTTGAGAAATCCGACCGGAAGTGTAAATTTTGATATCAGGGTCGGAATGCGATTCTGGAAGTTGGAGCAGGCCCGTAATGTCGAATATGACTAGTGTGCAAAATTTGAGGTCAATCGGACGTGATTTGATATGTTTCGGCATCGAATGTGGAAGTTTGAAAGTTCTAAGTTCATTAAGCTTGAATCGGGTTGCGATTCATGATTTCGATGTTGTTTGATGTGATTTCAAGGCTCGAATAAGTTCGAATGAAGTATTGGTACTGGTTGGTAGTTTTGATTGAGGTCCCGGGGGCCTCGGGCGTGTTTCGGATGCTCAACGGGTCGATTCTTGCCTTGTGAGGATTGCTGGTTTTCTGGTGTGAGTGCAGCAGGTTTTTACTCTATGCGATCACGTGAGTGGGTATGCAATTGCATAGAAGGATTTGGTAGGCTGCTGGGATTTGGCCTATGCGATCGCGTGGCAGTGTATGCGATCGCATAGAGGAAGATTTAGAGGCCCTAAGAATTTGCTTATGCGATCGCGAGGAGTTGTTTGCGATCGCATAGAGGTAATTTGTGAAGGCTGATGGGTTGGCCTATGCGATCGCAGGGTCTTGCATGTGATCGCACATAGGACGTTTTGGGGGCTCTTGAGATTGGCTTATGCGATCCCATGAAGGGGAGTGCGATCGCATAGAAGGGGTCGTCTGGGCAGAATGTTTTATAAACAGGATTTTGGCCATTTCCTTCATTTGTTTCATTAATGTGGGCGATTTTGAGGAGCTTAAAGAGGGGTTTTCCACCAAGCATCACTAGGTAAGTAATTTGTTCATGTTTTTAAGATTAATACAAGGATTATACATGAATTAGACATGAAAATAAGTAGAAAAACTGGGATTTTTGAGGAAAGACCTAAAAATTTGTATTTTGGATTTCTATCACGAATTGAGCATGAATATTTGAATAAATTTTATATTTGAACTAGTAAAGCTATGGGTAGAATTGATCTTCGAGAAATTTTGGATTCCAGGCACGTGGGCCTGAGGGCATTTTGGTCATTTCACTGAGCGGAGATGGGAAATTATATAATTTGGAATTGTTACAAATATTAGAGTATATTTTCATTGGTTTGTCGTTGTTTTGATAGTTTCAGAGCGTTGTGCAATGATTGGAGTCATCGGAAGGGCTTGGAGGCCGGTTATGGAATTTCGGAGCGAGGTAAGTCTCCTTTCTAACTTTGTGAGGGGGAATTGTCCCCCTAGGCGGATTAATTAAGTATGTTCAATTATCTTCTGGGGATACGTACGCACGAGGTGACGGGAGTCCATGCGTAGCTACTATTATGCCATGTCCGGGTAGTCTAGGACCCACTAGCATGTCTTACGTGTTGTACCTATGATCCTGCCTGTAATATTAAACTGCTAATATAATCGAAATCGTAATCGAATATCTGAAGAAGACTAGAGTTCATTTTCTTAATCATCTAGAAAGAGAATTGATTCCTCTGGGTTTAATTGTATACCTGGTAGGGTTATATTATGAAATATCATTAGACTTGGCAAATTAGTTTCGAAACAAAGATTTAAAATCTATATTTCATGTTCCTTTAAGAAGAATTTTACCACTTTCTTGAGAAAAACTGCTTTCTTGATACAAATATGGATTTATTATGTGGATATGTGTACATATCAACACCTGAGTCGCAGATATGATTCGCGAGCAGGCTAGCCTTATTATTTGTATGAATAACCGCGTCGCATGATCGATTCGCGAGCTGGGCAGATAGATGCATCTATAGTTCAAGCCGTTCGACCCTCGGCAGTGCACAATTTATTATTGTTGGTCCGCGTTGTTCGACCTCGGCATTGCTTGCGCATGATAGTTACTGCATAATTGCTATGATTTTTGCCTGATTACTGGCCTTTAAGCTGTGAATTGAAATGATAGAGATTTAAAGTTATTAAAATTTTTGGAAGAAGTTGTTCCTTCCCGTTGATTAATTGTTATTTGATCAAATCACCCATGTTGATAAATTGTTATTAATATGACGAAGATATAAAGTGTTGAATATGAATGGAGTTGATAATATTTATTTCTTATTTTAATAAATTGCCTATGATAATCATGCTTAGTGTCACACTTGAATATTCTAAATTGAACTTTAGTAAGTGGCTAATTTGACCTCTCATCACTATCTCTCTGAGGTTAGGCGGGCGACTTATTGAGTACATGTTATTTTTGTACTCATGCTACACTTGCTGTGCATTTTATTGCACAGGTACTTTCATAGCGATGTTGAGGATTGGAGACTTAGGCGAGCTGTATCATCCGGAGGCGATTCGCAGCTGACAGAGTCTCCCTCATACTGTATTACATTATTTTAATTTTCTTGTCCACTTGTATTTTAGACAAGCTTTGTAGAAATTGTAAGATTCTTAGAAATTTCTCATGTACTTGTGACACCGGGTTCTGGGATGTGTTGGGATATATTTGCTAAAGTGTAATATTCAAACCATTGTTTTACTTAACCGATTTTATTTAGTTAACATGTAATCAAGTGAAAGGAAATGCTTTTCATAAATCCTAAAATCGGAAATTATTTCAATTAATTAATGATTGGCTTGCCTGACAATGATGTCCGGCGCCATCACGACCTTATGGATTTTGGGTCGTGACAACATAGTATCAGAGCTCTAGCTTCCCTTAGGTCTCACGAGTCATGAGCAAGTCTAGTAGAGTCTTGCGGATCGGTACAGAGACGTCTGTACTTATCTTCGAGAGGCTACAAGGCTGTTACGAGTACTTCCCTTCTTGATTCCTCATCATGCGATTTGATTCCTTTGAGGCTTATGCTTATGTTCATTCCTACTCAATCTTACGCGTAACGAAGCGCTTGCTATGAATCAGGAAAATTTGAGGAATTGAAATGGTGCTACGGATCTAATTCGAGATGTTTCCATGTGTAATTGGTTGGGTCTGTTTTTATGGCCCTGCAAAAGAATAATATGTTGTTCAACTCAGTAGCTGTGTTTCTGAGAGCCTTAAGGCTATGCTCAGGTAGTGATGATATTTGTGATTGGTTATCACGCGATGCCGATATGATGCTAGAATGCTTGCCCGTATGTTGGGGGGAGGGGGTGAAGAATGGTTTGAAGGGAGGTCTTCTTAGAGTGTGATTTCGAGATTTTGATTTTTTTAGTTCCGGCAAAGGAAAGGCATTTGGATTAAGAATGGTCTGATTGGGGTTGATAAAGTAGTAAGACTTTGGTGTCTTCAAGTGAGGTGGGATATGCACCTATGACGTGAAGTCATCGTCATTGATCGAATGTAATGTGTTAAGTTTGTCGGTGCTATGGTTTCTTCGGTTACCTGGGGTCAGAGTATTGTGAAGGATTATTGAAGAAGTGGCTGTCGGAGACCGTGAGGTGCGGTGGTTTAGAACCGGGTAAGTGTTGATAATTAAGGAAGCTGGAGAAAGGTGATCTTCGGAGAGTTTGAAGTCGTGGTGATCTACTGGTTTGAGAGCTACAGAGAATGATCCTGAAGTGAGGCTAGGCGGTGGTTCCATTTCTAGGAGGCCAGGTGTAAGAAGCGGAAGTCGAGCAGTCGCAAAGTGGGAGAGTGATAGCATAGCTTGGAATTTGAAGATATTGTCGCGCATTTAATGGATGTCCATAAGGAGCGGACGGACTAGCCAAGTTGGTAAATGAAGCAGGTTTGAGTTCGGGTATTGACGTCGCAGAGAGCGTGCATTTCAGCATCTTTGGAAGGTGTCAGGATAGTGACTCGGTCACGTGTTTCATTGAAAAGGGGTGTTCATGTGCTAGGAGAGCCTTGGAGTTGATTGTATTCGGGACCAGTCAGAGTGGGTGACTCTTAATAGTGGTCCTGGTTAATTCAAAAGTTAAGAATGCAGCGTTTAAGAGTTTCAGGCAGCAGTATGATTGAGAATCGAGCTTTTGCAGAGTAATTTCTGAGAAAAAGGAGGATGGCTGGAATGTTCTATGATATGTTTCAGCTTGCATGATAGTATTGGAGGAGTGAGAGAAATAAACTCCGGATTGTAGAAAGATTATCAGGAGGGTATGATACGGGTTGCGGGATTTAGGCAGCATAGTCTCGTGAATCAAGGTCACTCGGGATGAGTGAGGGTGGAGTTTGATATGAGTTGAAGAAAGTTGCTATTATTCTTGAGGCAATTGAAGATGATTAAAAGAATATAGATTGATTAGCCATGGTTGAAATGGTACATTTACAGCAGTGAGCAGTTCGTTCGATGTGATTAAGTTATGCATGTGAATCGTGCCGGTGTGTGCGGGGCTTGTCGACCGTCGTAATAAATTTCATGTGGGAGCATTTGAGTGTTATGGCATGTCAGGTGTAGGCGGATCCCAAAAGGGTTATGGTGGTTTAGACCACTACTTAAGGATTTCCGTGTTAGGTGATTGTGAGAATTCACTCGTGCGTTGAGATGGTACTCTTGAATTGGGTTAAGTAAAAGGTTTCTATATGATGAAGTGTTCACCCTATTGGTTGTTCATGAGCTATGATGGGATTCTTGCGCTACCTCATATTGGTAGGTTAGGTGCGATAAGCGGTATGTAACTGGGAGTAAGAATCGAGATTGCGGTTCGGTGTTTACAAGGATGTCACAAGCTCGGATGAGCAAGGAAAAGTGATTTGAAAGCTCAAAGTAAGATGGTGTTATCTTCAGTGTCACCTGAGATCGATATTCGGGGAGAGAAGCTTTGTACCCTGGTCATGGGTTCTTGATGTGTTTTGCAGTCTTAGTGCGGTCGGTGATGCGGGTGTGCAGACTTGTTCCTGGTGTGGAAGGTCGTGGGAGCGTAACCACGAGAAGATTGTATAAGTGTGACATGCAATCACTTAATGGATTGAAGATTTGGACTGAGTATAAAGAAGTGCAATATTGGTTATTTGAGAATTTATGCCTGGAAGGCGTTCAGTTCATTTTGTTGTGGATTATGGGGTGTTTGTCCCGGTGATGATGGTTGTTATCGTGTATTATGAGAGAAAGTGGGTTAATATGGACCCAGGTAAAGCTATTAGCTTAGCTTGGTGCGAGCAAGGTAGACTCGATGTTTGTGGATGGATTAAATATGATTATGGGCTCCGTATGAGCCATGCATGTTCACTTCAGTAGAGCGCTTTTCATGGAAAGGTGTTAGAACAGCAGATGTCTTCGTCAAATTCATACGATATTGTGATTTGTGCCGTGTGAGTTGTGTAACGGCTTGATAATTTCCTATGTGTTGAGGTCCTGCGTAGTGGGGATANTATATATATATAGCACCTCAGTTGTGCTTGAGTTTTGTAGCATGCGACTTTATCAGTCTCCCCAGGATGGTATTATGCACTTAGCGTGCTTATGATCAATATTCAGTAGTTTGTAATAGTGATCAAATCAGCTCCGCATATATATCTTCTTACATAAAATTTATGTGTGGATTGGCCTGGCACGCCGCCATGGGTATGTTATTCGGATCGGGTTGCACGCTGCAACAATGTGATGATGAGTAAGGTTCCTATATTTATTCTTTCTTACGTTCTACTTCCTATTTTCTGAGAAACGTTCATATTAGTTGCGTGAGTTGAATAGTCCCTTCCTGATTCGTTTCTTATTATCATGTTTGAATTATGGCCTATTGGTGCGATGTGCTATCATGTGAGGTTGTTGGTCATATTTGGGGTGATTTGTTGTTTGAGCAGTTCGTACTGGGTGAGACGAGATTATTGGATCAGGGATCAATGTGATAAGGTTATGTGAAGTGTATATTAAAGAACAAATATTATTATTCAGGTTCGTAATGAGGTGATGATTCTAGTCAAGATGAGATACTCAATGATTTGTTAACTCTGCAGTTGGGAATGAATTTCTACACAGCTCCTCCGTTGTGGTGGCATCGTCCGCATTATAGCAGGATGTACGTATATATATATCATGAGGTGCACTGGGAGCATTAGATTCGTGGAATTTTGGGCTATTAAGGTTCAGGGAATGTCATTGTGGTTAGATTATGAATTTTGCGGTGCATGGTGCTAATTCAGCAAAGGTATGCAGTCATGTTCTGGTATATCGTGTGGTAGTTGATACGACGTTTATACATTGGAACTAGGCCTGGCAGAGAAATTTCAAGTGTTGGAAAAGGATTCTGAGCTTATTATATAGATAAAGAAGAAATCTTCAGATTGGATCAAGATAATGTACTCAACTGGGTTGTGGTAGCACAGGCAGGTGCTCGGGGTGTTAAAGAGTGATGTCAGATAACTCCAGAGCAATCCTTAGCACGTTCGAGAACGAACGTCTGTTTAAGTGGGGGAGAATGTAATGACCCGACCGGTCGTTTTGAGCTCTAGCGCGTCGTTCAACTGTTTGAAGTCGTGAGCAGCTCCATTTAAGGTATTATGACTTACAGGTGCGGTCAGAATTTAATTTTGGGAAGTTTAGAGTTGATTTGGAAAGAATATTATCATTTCAAAAGCCTTAAGTTTGAGAAATGGACTAAGATTGGAATTTTGAGCAAACAACCTCAAAATCAGGATTTGAAGGTTCCTGCAGGTTCGTATGATGATTTCGGACTTGGGCGTATGTCCGGATCGAGTTTTGGATAATCGGGTTGCGATTCATGATTTTGATATTGTTTGATGTGATTTCAAGGCGCGGCTAAGTTCGTATGAAGTATTGGGACTGGTTGGTAGTTTTGGTTGAGGTCACGGGGGCCTCGGGCGTGTTTCGGATGCTCAACGGGTCGATTCTTGCCTTGTGAGGATTGCTGGTTTTCTTGTGTGAGTGTAGCAGGTTTTTACTGTATGCGATCACATGAGTGGGTATGCGATCGCATGAGTAGGTATGCGATTGCATAGAAGGACTTGGTAGGCTACTGGGATTTGGCCTATGCGATCGCGTGGCAGTGTATGCGACCGCATAGCGGAAGACTTAGAGGCCCTGGGAATTTGCTTATGCGATTGTGGGGAGTTGTTTGCGATCGCATAAAGGTAATTTGTAAAGGCTGCTGGGTTGGCCTATGCGATCGCAGGGTCTTGCATGCGATCGCACAGAGGAAGTTTTGGGGGCTCTTGAGATTGGCTTATGCGATCGCATGAAGGGGAGTGCGATCGCATAGAAGGGGTCGTCTAGGCAAAATGTTTTATAATTGTGATTTTGGCCATTTCCTTCATTTGTTTCATTAATGTGGGAAATTTTGAGGAGCTTCAAGAGGGGTTTTCCACCAAGCATCACTAGGTAAGTAATTTCTTCATGTTTTTAAGATTAATACAAGGATTATACATGAATTAGACATGGAAATTAGTAGAAAAATTGGGATTTTGGAGGAAAGACCTAAAAATTTGTACTAGTAAAGCTATGGGTAGAATTTATCTTCGAGAAATTTTGAATTCCGGGCACGTGGGCTCGAGGGCCCTTTGGTCATTTCACTGAGCAGAGTTGGGAAATTATATAATTTGGAATTGTTGCAAATTTTAGAGTATATTTTTATTGGTTTGTTGTTGTTTGGATAGTTTCGTAGCGTTGTGCAACGATTGGAGTCATCGGAAGGGCTTGGAGGCCGGCTATGGAATTTCGGAGCGAGGTAAGTCTCCTTTCTAACCTTGTGAAGGGGAGTTGTCCCCTAGGTGAATTAATTAAGTATGTGCTATTATCTTCGGGGGCTACGTACGCACGAGGTGACGGGAGTCCGTGCGTAGCTACTATTATGCCATGTCCGGATAGTCTAGGACCTACTAGCATACCTTACGTGTTGTACCTGTGATCCTGCCTGTAATATTAAACTGCTAATATAATTGAAATCATTATTGAATATCTGAAGAAGACTAGAGTTCTTTTTCTTAATCATCTAGAAAGATAATTGATTCTCTGTGGATAATTCTATACCTGGTAGGGTTATATTATGTAATATCATTAGACTTGGCCAATAAATTTCAAAACAAAGATTTAAAATCTATATTTCAGGTTCCTTTAAGAAGAATTTTACCACTTTCCTGAGAAAAACTACTTTCTTGATAAAAATACGGATTTATTATGTGGATATGTGTACATATGAGCACCTGAGTCGCAGGTATGATTCGCGAGCAGGATAGCCTTATTATTTATATTCATAACCGCGTCACATGATCGATTTGCGAGCGGGGCAGATAGATGCATATATGGTTCGAGCCGTTCGACCCTCGGCAGTGCACAATTTATTATTGTTGGTCCGCTTCGTTCGACCCTCAGCGTTGCTTGCGCATGATAGTTAACGCGTAGTTGCTATGATTTTTGCCTGATTACTGACCTAGAATGTTAAGTTGTCAATTGAAATGACAGAGATTTAAAGTTATTAAAATTTTTGGAAGAAGTCGTTCCTTCTCGTTGATTAATTGTTATTTGATTAAATCAGCCATGTTGATAAATTGTTATTAATATGACGAAGATATAAAGTGTTAAATGTGAACGAAGTTGATAATATTTATTCTCGATTTTAATAAATTGCCTATGATAATCATGCTTAGTGTCACACTTGAATATTCTAAATTGACCTTTAGCAAGTGTCTAATTTGACCTCTCGTCAACTCTGAGGTTAGGCGGGCGACTTACTGAGTACACGTTATTTTTGTACTCATGCTACCCTTGCTATGCATTTTATTGCACAGGTAATTTCATAACGATGTGGAGGATTGGAGACTTAGGCGAGCTTCATCATCCAGAGGCGATTCGGAACTGACAGAGTCTCCCTCATACTGTATTACATAATTTTAATTTCCTTGTCCACTTGTATTTCGGACAAGCTTTGTAGAAATTGTAAAATTCTTAGAAATTGCTCATGTACTTGTGACACCGGGTTTTGGGAGTTGTTGGGATATATTTGCTAAAGTGTAATATTCAAACCATTGTTTTACTTAACCGATTTTATTTATTTGACATGTAATCAAGTGAAGGGAAATGCTTTTCATAAATGCTAAAACCGGAAATTATTTCAATTAATTAGTGATTGGTTTGCCTTACAATGTTGTCCGGCGCCATCACGACCTTATGGATTTTGGGTCGTGACATGACTAGTCCATATATATTCTTCAATTGTATTATCCCCGGTCCACGTAATCCGAAAAGTTTGATTGATGTATATTTGCAACCTTTGATTGATGAGCTAAGACAATTGTGGTACGATGGTGTTGAAACATATGACATATCAACCAAGAAGAATTTGAATTTTTGTGCTAATTAATGTGGACAATTAATGATTTTCCTGCATATGGAATGTTGTCTGGGTGAATGACTGCTGGTAAGCTAGCTTGTCCTTACTGCATGGAAAATGATAAAGCGTTCACTTTGAAACATGGTCGAAAGCAGTCATGGTTTGATTGTCATCGTCAATTCTTGCCTCCTAATCATGAGTTTAGAAGGATGAAAAATGCATTCAAAAAGAATAAAATGGAGTATGATTCTCCACCTCCGATACTATCAGGTGAGGAAATTTGGAGAGGGTCCAGAACTTTAGTAAAGTTATTGAAACTCCACCTTATAGATTCCCCGGATACGAAGTTACTCATAATTGGACGAAATCGAGTATATTTTGGGAGTTGCCTTATTGGAAGGATAATCTTCTCCGTCACAACCTTGATGTCATGCATATTGAGAAGAATTATTTTGACAATTTTTTCAACACAGTGATGGATGTTAAAGGTAAGACAAAGGATAACCCGAAGGCTAGAATGGACTTACAAGAATATTGTAGGCGGCCTGAATTATACTTGCGAGCAGAAAAAAATGGGAAGATATTCAAGCCCAAAGCAAGTTACACATTCACTTTGGAGGAAAGACGGCAAATTTGTGATTGGGTAACAAAATTGAATTTGAACGTGAGCGTTCCTTCCGTCCTCTCTGTGCTAGTTCCTCTCGTCCTCCGCGTGATCGTTCTTCCCGTCCTCCACAAAATGACCCTTCTCATTACCGTCTTGTTAATGAAGACTCATCAGACGGTGATGATAATTATGTTGAACAAAACAGTCCTTAGTTACTTTTATATACTTTGAACTAGACAATAGAACTTTGGTCGGCTTTCCAATGGGCTTGTAATTCGCGTTAACTTAGTTGTGTTAGTTTAATGTGTTACTACTATTGAACGTTATACTTTGTTGGTTTTAATGTTGTTGTTGTTGTTGTTGTTGTTGTGTTGTTGTTTTTGTTGTTGTTGTTGTTGTTGTTGTTGTTGTTGTTGTTGTGTTGTTGTTGTGTTGTTGTTGTTGGTATTGTTGTTGTTGTTTTTGTTGCTTGTAATAGGGTTTGGTATACTGGCGGGTGGTGTAGCTACCAAAACAGGCAGTTTCTGCCAAAATAATACCAAGAAAAATGACCAACTTTGGTCGCTTTTCTATTTTAAAAAAAAATATTTCTGGGCAATAGCGACCAAGGTTGGTCACTAATTAACGCTATTCTATTAAAAAAGAATTTTTTTTGGAAATTAGCGGCCGCTGTTGGTCGCTTATGTATAAAAAAANTTTGGTCGCTATTTTCAAGATTTTAAAATATTATATTTGGTTTACAGACGAAAGTTGGTCGCTATATTTTGTATAATAATAAATAAATAAAAAACGTAATTTAAATATAGAGACCAACTTTGGTCGCTAAATTTATATTATTAAAATATTAAAGCGACCAAAGTTGGTCTCTATATTTGATGCTCGGAATATTTGGTCTTTTTACCTTAGAGACCAAAGTTGGTCGCTAATTAGCGACCAACTTTGGTCCCTAAGGTAAAGGGACCAACAAAATAGCGACCAAGCCAGGTTGGACGCATTTTGGTCGCTTTTTCACTGTTTAGCGACCAACTTTGGTCGCTTTTGAGGGTCACTTTTTCCCCGATTTTTAGTAGTGAATATGCTCTTGAGAAGTGCACAACATTCACTGTAATAAACAATTTTGTAATATCGTTATATAACATAATATATATATAAATAATATACATAGATACAAGCAACATCAGGAAACGTGCATAAAAGTGTGGAAACATATTACTCACCTAAACATATGCCACCTTATCTCTATGACTTAAGAGTCATACATTAGCTTTAAGGGGTGATGCCACGTAGGGGGTGGGGGTGAAAAAATATTAATCTTTATCCATTTATTAGGTAATTAGGTAGTGTTTCGTTACCCGGTAATTAACCAATTACCCGCATAATTAAGAATTGTTTCAAATTACTTAAAATTGTACTTATTTTTTTAATATACTTTATATATCATATGTAACGACCCGATCGTTTTGAGATCTAGCACGTCGTTCAACGGTTTGAGGCCGTGAGCAACTTCGTTTCAAGTATTATGACCCGTGAGTGTGGTCGAGATTGAATTTCGGGAAGTTTAGAGTTAATTTGGGAAAGAAATTTCTCAATTCATAAGCCTTAAGTTGGAAGAATCAACTAAGATTGAAATTTTGAGTAAATGACCTCTGAATCAGGATTTGAAGGTTCATGCAGGTTCGTATGATGATTTTAGAAGAATTTCGTAAATTTGGGCTGTAAGGCATTTTAGTGTTATTGATATCCGTTTGGGATTCCGAGTCTGGTTATAGCTTCGTATGGTGATTCTAGAGTTGGGAGAGCGATCGGAAGTGAATTCGGATGTTCGTAGGTCATTTTGAAGTCATTTGGCTAAAGATAGAAATTTGAAGGTTTTTGAGAAATCCGACCAGAAGTGGGAATTTTGAGATCGGGTTAGAATGCGATTCCGGAAGTTGGAGCAGGTCCGTAATGTCAAATATGACTTGTGTGCAAAATTTGGGGTCAATCGGACGTGATTTGGTATGTTTCGGCATCAGATGTAGAAGTTGGAAATTTCAAAGTTCATAAAGTTGGGATTTAGGTGCGATTCGTGGTTTCGATGTTGTTTGATGTGATTTTAGGCCTCGAGCAAGTCCGTATTATGTTTTGGAACATGTTGGTATGGGTCCCGGGGGCCTCGGGTGGATTCCGGGGGGTTAACGGATCAATATTTGAAGTTAGAAGAGGAGCTGGATTTGCTGTCATATGGTGTGACCGACCTGCGAGGCTTAGGCCGCAGGTACAGCTATGGCACCGCAGTTGCGAAGAAGTGGTGGTCTGGCTGGGAGCGCATGTTTAATGATATTTCCGCACATGCGAAGTCGCAGATGCGGACAATGGGGCGCATGTGCAAATTTGGCTGGAGCTCAGGAAGGCCGCAGGTGCGGATTTTGGTCGCACCTGCGGAATCGCAGGTGTGAAAAATTGCATGGGTAGAAGGTTTTAAAACCGAGATTTGTTGGCCATTTCTCTCATATTTCTCATGGATGGGGGCAGTTTTGAGGAGCTTCAAGAGTGGGTTTTCGTCAAGCATCACTAGGTAAGTAATTCCTTCATGTTTTTAAGATTAATACAAGTTATATGCATGGATTAAACATGAAAGATTGTGGAAAAATTGGGAAATTTTGAAGAAAACCTAGAAATGGTAATTTGGATTTTAGCCACGAATTTGAGCATGGAATTTAGAGTAAATCGTATATTTGAACTAGTAAAGATATGGGTAGAATATATCTTCGAGAAATTTTGGATTCCGGGCACGTGGGCCCGAGGTCATTTTTGTCAATTCACTGAGCGAAGTTGGGAAAGTATATAATCTGAATTTGTTACGAGTATTAGAATGAATTTTCATTGCTTTGCCCGTTATTTGGTAGTTTTGGGGCGTTCTGCATCCATTGAAGTCGTCGGAAGGGCTTGCAAGCCAATTATGGAATTTCGGAGTGAGGTAAGTCTCCTTTATAACTTTGTGAGGGGGAATTGTACCCCTAGGTGAACTAATTAAGTATGTGCTACTATCTGCGGGGGCTACGTACGCACGAGGTGACGGGATTCCGTACGTAGCTACTATTGCTTATGTCCGGGTAGTCTAGGACCCACAAGCATGCCTTACTGTTGTACTTGTGATCTTGCCGGTAATATTAGACCGCTAATATGATCGAAATAATGAATTGAATCCCTAAGAAGACTAGAGTTCATTTCTTAATCACCTAGAAAGAGAATTGATTCCTCTGTGGATAATTGTGTTCCTTATAAAGTTATATTACTGAATATTATTAAACTTGGCAAATGAGTTCCAAAACAAAGATTTAAAAGCTATTTTTCATGTTCCTTTAAAAAAAATTTTACCACTTTCCTGGGAAACTTCTTTCTTGATAAAAATGCGGATTTATTATGTGAATATGTGTACATATGAGCGCTTGAGTCGCACGTTTGATTCGCGAGCAGGCTAGCCTTATTAATTTTATGTTGACCGCGTCGCATGATCGATTCGCGATGGGGGAAAAATAGATGCATTTATGGTTCGAGCCGTTCCACCCTTCGGTAGTGCACCATTTATTATTATTGGTCCGCGCCGTTCGACCCTCGGCATTGCTTGCGCATGATATTTACTGCGTATTTGCTATTATTTTTGCCTGATTACTGGCCTGGAATTTTAAGTTGTCAACTGAAATGACAGAGATTTAAAGTTATTAAAATTTTNAAGAAGTTGTTCCTTCCCGTTGATTATTTGTTATTTGATTAAATCACCCATGTTGATTAATTGTTATTAATATGACGAAGATTTAAAGTGTTAAATGTGGAAGGAGTTGATATTATTTATTCCTGATTTTAATAAATTGCCTATGATAATCATGCTTAGTGTCACACTTGAATATACTAAATTGACCTCTAGCAAGTGTCTAATTCGACCTCTCGTCACTACCTATCTGAGGTTGGCCGGGCGACTTACTGAGTACACGTTGTTTTCGTACTCATGCTACACTTGCTGTGCATTTTTATTGCACAGGTACTTTCATAGCGATGTGGAGGATTTGGAGACTTAGGCGAGCTTCATCATCCGGAGGCGATCCGCAGCTGACAGAGTCTCCCTCGTACTCTATTTATTTTCATTTTAAATTCCTTGTCCACTTGTATTTCAGACAAGCTTTGTAGAAATTGTAAAATTCTTAGAAATTGCTCATGTACTTGTGACACCGGGTTCTGGGATGTATTTTATAAAATAAATGGAATATTAAGACCGTTGTATTTACTTAACGGATTTTGTTTAGTTATTACGTAACAAGTTAAAGATAATGATTTTAAAAATGTTTAAACAGGAATCTATTTCAACTAATTAAAGATAGGCTTGCCTGACAGTGGTGTCCGGCGCCATCATGACCTTATGGATTTTTGGGTCGTGACAAGATGGTATCAGAGCTCTAGGTTCCCTTAGGTCTCACGAGTCATGAGCGATTCTAGTTGATTGTTGCGGATCGGTACGGAGACGTCTGTACTCATCTTCGAGAGGCTACAGGGCTGTTAGGAGTACTTCCCTTCTTGATTTATCGTCGTGCTATTCGATTCCTTTGAGGCTTATGACTATGTTTATTCCTACTCAATATTACGCGTCGCGAAGCGCTTTCTATGAATCAGGAATTCAAGGAATTTAAATGGTGCTATGGGTGTGGTGCGGGATGTTTATCCCTGTGAAGTTGATTGAGGCTATTGTCGTTGCCCTGTGGACGGATAATATGTTGTTTCAGCTCAATAGCTGTGTTTCTGAGAGCTTTGAGGTTATGCTCAAGTTGTGATGATGTTTACGATTGGTTATCTTGCGATGTCGATATAATGACAGAACGCTTGCCCATATGTTGAGTCCTGATGAATGGTTTGAAGGGAGGTCTTCTCAGAGCGTGAATTCGAGATTTCAGCATTTTTGTTCCCCGTAGAGGAAAGGCATTTGGATTATGAATGGTCCGGTTGGGGTTGATAAAGAAGTAAGACTTGGTGTCTTCAAGTGAGGTGGGATATGCACCTGTGATGTGGTGTCGTCGTCACTGAAAGAATGGAATATGTTAAGTTTTCGGTGTTATGGTTTGTTTGATTGCATGGGGTTAGAGTATTGTGAAGAAGTATTGAAGAAGCGGCTGTCAGAGACCGTGAGGTGCGGTGGTTCAGTACCGGATAAGTGTTGATAATGAAGGAAGCTAGAGAAAGATGATCTTCAGAGAGTTTGAAGTCGTGGTGATCTGCTGGTTTAAGAGCTATAGAGAATGATATTGAATANTAGGATGGGGTATTGATGTCGCAGAGAGTGTGCATTTCAGCGTCGTTGGAAGGTGTCCGCGGGTGATTTCCACAGGTGGGTTATCTCCTGTGAATAAGTTAGCGGTGGTATGGTTGGCAAGTCTCTGTGAGGGGTTCTAGTGGCTATTCGGTAGGAGGCAGAATGTGTGAATGATGCTAGAGAGTTTGAGTATTTAGGGAGTGCTAACAAGAGAATTTGGAAAAATTCTACGGATTGGTTGAGCAAAATCATGTTAACAAAGAAGAAAGGATCTCGGCAGGGTCTAGAGTGGTGCAAGGAGTAGCTTCGGGCTAAGTGGGGGAGTCCCACCACCTGCAGTTGGGTTGCAGGATTGTGTTATCATGGGGTTGCGGATTGTCGGCGTGTTGGCAAGTTATTATAGCTAAGGGAAAGAAGTAAAATGGTGATTGTGCGGGGGATTTGATGAATGTGTGCAAAAGTTGGCCCTGTCAGACTAGGGGTCAGGCTTTGCAAGATTCATAATTTATGCTTAAGGCATGGACGAGCTGTAGGGTAGTGACTCAGTCACGTGCTTCATTGAAAATGGTGTTCATGTGCTAGAAGAGCCTCGGAGTGGTTGCATTCGGGGGCCAGTCAGAGTGGGTGACTCTCAATAGCGGTCCTAGTAAATTCGGAAGTTAAGAATGTGGTGTTTAAGGGTTCCAGGCAGCAGTACAATTAAAGATCAAGCTTTTGCAGTATAATTTCTGAGAAAGGGAAAATGGTTGGAGTGTTTTATGATATTTTTTTCAGCGTGCAGGATTGTATTGGAAGAGTGAGAGGAATAAACTCCGGGCTGTAGAAAGATTATCCGGAGGGTATGAGACGGGTTGCGAAATTTAGGCAGCACGGTCTCGTGAATCAAGGTCACTTGGGATGAGTGGGGGTTGCGTTGCTATAAGTTTAAGGAAGTTACTATTATTTATAAGGCAGTTAAGGATGATTAAAAGAAGATAAATTATAGCCATGGTTGAGTACATTTACGGCAGTGATCAGTCCCTTTGACATGATTAAGTTATGCATGTGGTTGTGCCGGTTCGCGAGGCATGTCAGCCGTCGAAATAGATTTTTATTTGCAAGCATTCGAGTATTATGGCATGTCAGGTGTAGGAGGATCCCAGAAGGGTTATGGTGGTTCAGACCACTACTTAAGGATTTGCATGTATTGTGATTGTGGTAATTTACTCGTGTGTTGTGGTTGTTCTCTTGAATTGAGGTAAGTAAAAGGTTTCTATATGATGAAGTGTTCACCCTATTAGTGGTTAAGAAGTTATGATGGAATTCTTGCGCTATCTCATATTGGCATGTTAGGTGCGGTAATCAATATGTAACTTGGAATAAGAATGGAGATTGCGGTTCAGTGTTAACAAGGATGTCATGAGCTCGGATGAGCAAGAAAAAGTGATTTGAAAGTTCAGAGTAAGCTGGTGTTATCTTCAGCGTCACCTGAGATCGATATTCGGGGAAAGAATCTTTGTACCCTAGTCATGGTTTCTTGATGTGTTTTGCAGTATTAGTGTGATCAGTGATGCGGGTGTGCAGACTTGTTACCTGGTGTGGAAGGTCGTGGGAGCGTAACCACGAGAAG
>MDKI01004953.1:0-16279 GCA_005239505.1 Nicotiana paniculata | reverse complement strand
AACTAATTAATTTAGCGAGATTTTGTAGGATTATACGATAGATAAAAATCACGTGCTCACAGCGCCTTTTTAAGGTCTTACAAATTTGTACATGCCTTGCTTAAGGTCTTACAAATTTGATATTGCCTCGTGGAGGTCTTACGATTCATGCCTTGCTTGAGGTCTTACAGTTTTGATTACATTGGTGCCTCGTGGAGGGCTTATGAATTCAAAGTTTCCGGCCCAGAGGTCTTATGGCTTCGATTTTTTGATGTTTCGATGGCTTGATGGGATGCGCTCGAGTTTGCCGGCGCTGAGGTCTTATGGATTCGAGTTTTGATGGCTCGATGGGGTGACTATCGATGACAGTCCCCGGGGGTATCGAAAGTTTTTTGGCTTTGGAGTCGTTCCTTATGGAGATAGCGAACTTTCTGATGTTGCCTCATGGAGGTCTTAGATTGTTGGTTTTGGCTTATATTGTTGATATTTCCTTGTGGAGGGCTTACATTGTTACCTCATGGAGGGCTTATGAGCTCGAATATGCCCCAATAGGGTTT
This sequence comes from Nicotiana paniculata, assembly GCA_005239505.1. NCBI lineage: Eukaryota > Viridiplantae > Streptophyta > Magnoliopsida > Solanales > Solanaceae > Nicotiana > Nicotiana paniculata. Next base: position 15,743 of record MDKI01004953.1, on the reverse strand, counting down.
TACAGGTTTAAGCATGCATCGTCGAGGTCTTACAGGTGCGCTATTGCCTCATGGTGGGATTACGAGCTCGAAGTTGCCGGCCCTGAGGTCTTACGGCTTCGAGTTTTTTGTGCTAGTCCTTGAGTGTTCGGGAAGTTTCTGGCCCAGGGGCCGTTTCTTGTGAAAATAAAAAAATTCTTTGAAGGGCGAAGTGTTTTGACGATAAAAGACTCTCATTCGATTACTTGGTACAAATATTCATGTTTTTGCCGTCAAGGGTTCGATTATTCTACGTGTACATGGTTCATTCGACCGTTTGGTCCGGTACATCATTCTCCTGTCGAGACCCTTTTTGGCATATTTCAGTTTCCTCAAGGGGTGATTTCCCGCGGGAAGGGGGGGGGATGCCTTTCAGTATTTGGGGTAGATTGAATAGAAGCCTCGAATACTTGTTGAGTTCCCCTCAGGTAGAATATAGGTGTTGCCTCGTTAAAAACCTCGCCGGTAAAACCCATTTGGGATAAAACCCGACACGAGGGAAAAAGAGCGCAACGCATGCTTTTCAAACCCAAGGTCTTCAAGTTGAAGGGTGTTGCAGTGCCTTCCATCGGGCACCTGCAAAAAAGAAATTATTGTGAAGCACAAAATGAAAAAGGGGAAGTTATATCCTAGCAATAATAGCGCCTAAGCATTTATATGTTCCAGTTGTTTGTAAGTTGCTCGCCTTCCATGGTTCCGAGTTTATAGGACCCTTTGCCGATTATTCTGAGGACGTGGTACGGTCCTTCCCAGCTCGGGCCCAGCTTCCCTTCGTTTGGGTTTCGAATGCTTAGGGTGACTTTCCTTAGGACTAGGTCCCCGACTTCGAAATGTTGGAGGTTCGTTCTCTTTTTATAGTATCTTTCGATCCTTTGTTTTTGGGCGGCTATCCAGACTAGTGCGTCATTTTAAAAATTTCATCTAATAGTTCAAGGGCTGTAGTCATAGCTTCGTTGTTTGAGTCTTCGGTGGCATGTCGGAATCTGGCACTCGGCTCTCCGACCTCGAACGGTATCAAAGCCTCGGACCCGTATACCAAAGAGAACGACGTCTCCCCTATGCTTGATTTAGATGTCGTCCGATATGCCCATAGCACCTCGGGCAGCATTTCTCTCCACTTTCCTTTTGCGTTTTCTAACTTCTTTTTCAAGTTTTGAATGATGGTCTTGTTTGTGGACTCGGCCATTTGCACACGGGTGGTAGGGGTGTTGACAGGATCCTTTTGATTTTGTGATCTTCAAAAAATCGTGTTACTTTACCTCCGGTGAACTGCTTTTCGTTATCACATGTTATTTCGGAGGGGATCCCAAGTCGGCACATGATGTGATCCCAAATGAAGTCTATGACTTCTTTTTCTCTTATCTTCTCATAGACCTGTGCTTCCACCCATTTCGAGAAGTAGTCAGTCATAAATAAAATAATTTATATTTACCTGACGCCGTTGGTAGGGGGCCGACGATGTCTATTCTCCATTTCATGAACGACTATGGGGACAAGACTGAATGTAGCTGTTCACTAGGTTGGTGAATTATTGTTTCAAATCCTTGACACTTGTCGCATTTTTGGACGAATTCTTTGGTGTCCCTTTCCATGTTGTCCCAATAGTAACCTGCTCTGATCACCTTTCAAATTAAAGAGTCGGCATCGGAGTGGTTTTTTGCAGGTGCCCTCGTGGATTTATCGGAGTACATAGTCGGTATCTCTGGGCCCCAAACATACTTCTAGGGGCCCATCGAAGGTTCTTCGGTACATAGTTCTATTTTCATCAAGTGAAAATCGAGCTACTCTGGCCTGAAGGGCCCTTGATTCTTTCGGGTCTGTGGGTAGCTTCCCACTTTCCAAATAATCAATGTACTTATTTCTACAATCCCATGTCAGGATGGTGGAGTTGATTTCGGCATGGCCTTCTTTAATCACCGACTTGGATAACTGAACAACAGCCTCGGGAAGTATGTCATCCTCCTCGGCGGATGAACCCAGGTTTGTGAGTGCATCGGCCTTGCTGTTTTGCTCTCGAGGTATGTGGACCAGGGTCCATTCTTTGAAGAGACGCAAAGTGACCTGAAGCTTGTCCAGGTATCGCTGCATCCTGTCCTCTCATACTTCGAAACTCCCATTTTCCTGATTTACTACCAGAAGGGAATCACACTTTGCTTCGATGACTTCTGCCCCTAGGCCTTTGGCCAATTCGAGACCTGCAATCATAGCCTCATATTCGGCTTCGTTGCTAGTCAGTTTTGCAGTTTTAATAGATTGTCTAATTATGCCACCCGTAGGTGGCTTCAGAACCATGCTGAGTCCGGATCCTTTCACGTTCGAGGCACCGTCGGTGAATAAGGTCCATACCCCTGATTATGTACCCGCTTTTAGTAAAAGTTCTTTTTCTACCTTGGGCACGAGGGTAGGCGTAAAGTCGTCCACGAAGTCCGCTAAAATTTGGGATTTGGTAGCCGTTCGGGGCTGATACTCAATATCATATCCCCCTAGATCGATGGCCCACTTATCCAGTCGACCTGACAATTCGGGTTTATGCAATATATTTCGAAGGGGATATGTCGTTAAAACACATATATAGTGACGTTGAAAATAAAGCTTGAATATTCGAGATGCACTTATTAATAAAAGAGTTAATTTTTCTAAGTGTGGATACCTGGTTTCGGCATCTCCCAGGGTTCGACTCACATAGTAGACAGGGAATTGTGTACCTGGCTCGTCTCAAACCAACACTCCACTCACCGCTACCTCGAACACCGCTAAGTACAAATATAGCGTTTTGTATTTCCTCGGGGTATGGAGCAAGGGCGGGCTCGAGAGATACCGCTTTAACTCCTCCAAGGAGCGCTGGCACTCCGAGGTCCATTCAAAGTTTTTTTTCTCTTTGAGGATGGAGAAGAAGTGATGGCTCCAATCTGATGATCTCGAGATGAATCGTCCTAACGCCGCTATCCGCCCGGTTAGCCGTTGTACGGCCTTCACATTGTTTACCGCCGTGATTTCTTTGATGGCCTTGATTTTGTCGGGGTTGATCTCAATCCCACTGTTTGACAGCATGAAGCCTAAAAATTTGCCTGGACCTACGCCGAAGGCGCATCTCAGGATTGAGCTTCATGTTGTAGCTTCTAAGGATGTCGAATGTTTCCTGCAAATGAGTCAAATGGTCCTTTGCACGCAGGGACTTAACTAGCATGTCATCAAAGTAAACTTCCATGGATTTTCCTATTTGATGTTCGAACATCTTATTAACTAGGCGCTGGTATGTAGCCCCTGTATTTTTTAGCCCGAAGGGCATCACATTGTAACAGTATGTGCCATATTTTGTGATGAACGAAGTTTTTCCTCTATCCTCGGGGTTCATTTGAATTTGATTATACCCGGAGTAGGCGTCGAGAAAGGTGAGGTTCTCGTGGCCAGCCGTGGCATCAATCGAGCGATCGATATTGGGCAACAGGAATGAATCTTTAGGGCATGCTTTATTTAAGTCCTTATAATCTACGCACATTCTTAACTTGTTCCCTTTTTAGGAAACCACTACTATATTGGCTAACCATTCCGGATATTTTACTTCCCTGATGGACCCTATTTTGAGGAGTTTTGTTACCTCATCTTTGACGAACGCATGCTTTACCTCGGACTGAGGCCTCCTTTTTTGCTTCATCGGTTTGAACCTAGGGTCGACGCTTAGCCGATGGGTGGATATTTCTGGCGGGATTCCTGTCATATCTAAGTAGGACCAAGCGAAGCAATCAACGGTGTTAATAAGAAATTGAATGAGTTTCTTCCTGAGTTCGGGTGTTAATCCCGTTACCAGGTATACTTTTCGATCTGGAAGATGTTCCATCAAAACAGATTGCTCCAGATCCTCGACCGTTGATTTAGTTGCGTCCGACTCTTCGGGGCAACAAAGGCTCGAGAGGTGAGGAAGTCTTCTTCATCATCCTCGGGGACCTGTTTATCTTCTGACCCCTCCGAGGTGGAGTATATGGGCGTCGGTGCCATGCCATGTACTGCAAACATTTCCTTTGCCGCGTGTTGCTGACAATACAACGTTTTTATGCCATCTTCAGTTGGGAATTTCAACATCTGGTGGAGAGTCGATGGTACCGCCCTGATGCTGTGTATCCATGGCCTTCCGAGCAGGGCGTTGTATCTCGGATTACCTTCGATGACATGAAACTTGGTTTCTCGAACCGTACCAGACACATTGACTGGGAGGGTGATTTTGCCCTTCGTCGTTTCGCTTGACATGTTAAACCCACTGAGGGCTCCAGAATCGGGTACGATTTGGTCGAGTAGATTGAGCAGCTCCACTACCTCGAATCTGATCATATTGGCCGAGCTACCTGGATCCACGAGCACACGCTTAATTCGAACGTTATTTAAGAGAAGAAAAATTACCAGTGCATCATTATGGGGTTGGGAATAGGCTTCGATATCTTCTTCTCTGAACATAATAGTTCCTTTAAGCACATAACTTTGAGTTTGTCCTTTTGTGGTGATGGGCATTTTGGCCCGTTTGAGCATGGGTTCTTGTGGGGTATCGGTTTCTCCGATAATCACGTGAATGGCGTGCTGGGTTCTTCTGGTCCATTCTTCCTGTTCGATTCTCTTTCTCGGAAATGGTTCGATCGTCGAGAGATTCTCGAAGATGCCTTCTGTCGACCAACCCGGCCGCTTCCTTTCGAGCGGGAGTTCCCCGTGCTTCATAAGGGCCTTCCCTACGTATACCTCTGTTCGTATGAGAGCTCTTATTGACATGTTGAGGGTTGCATGAGCCTTCATCAACAGGGATTTGCACTGGTGCCCCTCTAGGGTTTTGCGGTGGTACACCGACACTTGCAGTGGCTGCGCCATTCTCTCCGTGATCCTCAGGATCGTTGTTTCCATGTGCGTTTACTGGGTTGGACATTTTCTGACCTAAGACTGAAGATTCTTGGACAAGAAAAAGTGTAAATAATATCTTGTATTTTTAGAAAACCAGCACCAAAACAATCACTATTATTTTTAGCCCCACGGTGGGCGCCAAATTGTTTACCGTGATAATTTCAATTATATTTGATTTTGTGGTTCTAAAAATACGTGATCTATTTTAATACCAGTTGTTTAGGAAGTAGATGCTAGGTGAGAAGTGAGAAAACGAAATAAGAGCAAAGGGTAATGAGATTAAGCAAACCGAGCAGTGGAGGGGTAGGGTCTCGAGCTTGGTCGGAATAGACCACGAGGTCGAGCTCAAGAGCTTGACAAGGGGCTTTCGAGAATGATATAGCAGTACTGAAGGCCTCGAAGATGGCCTATTTATGATTAATAACGAGTAATAAATGAAGAACAACTAATGAACACAATCTGAAAGGCAATAAATCAGTGAAACAATTGTAGAGAATGTTTGAGTTAGAGAGCAGAGAATGTTCTTGTTCTTGTATTGAATATCATGTGTCTTACAAGGTGACAAGGGTCCCCTTTATATATGAGGGGAAATCCCAACATAGTACATTTGTAAATATTACAAAAGAGAGATGGCTGGTACAACCATTTAATGCCACGGTACAGGCCTGTACTATTCTTGCAGACTTGGTCAGCTTTAACCACGTGCCTTTTGGAACTTCCCGTTTTTCCATGATAGTCTTCGATTTCTACCTTGCCTCGTGGTGTACCGACCCCTTGGAATGCTTCCTCGAGGAGTGCACCTTTGGTTTGGATTTCAGATTTCGCTCCGATACAGTCAAAGTCGAGGCTCGGAATGCTGTAGAAGCCTTAAAATCGGGCTTCCCCGGTAAAACCTTATACAATCCCTTAGAAATATTGTATAGGAATTCTTATAAACTCATACTTGTACTGATGGAAGATAATAATTAAGTATTTGTTAGAGTAATTAAGGTCCGTGTAAGTTAGTTCAGACACTATCATTAAAAAGAATTATCCAAGAATTTTTGTATAATTTGCAGTAATACTGCTAGAAATTTTTATTGTTGTTGAAAAAATTAAAAAAATTACAACAATTGAAATACTTGAACTTTTTCTTCTTGTAGCAAATTGTAAGCAAAAACTTATTCTTAATGGCTCACGCTTATCACAGAAGTTTCCTTAAGCACCTCTTATATTATATCATACATAATAAGTATGATGGGTCATTGTCTAATGTGTCATAGAATATTTGCCCCTTATGTATTTTACATATGACGCTGATATTACGGACTTTACTAAAAAAAATGGTTTCAATAAAAAAGTAATTCCTTCCCTTTTATGGGGAAACCCAGTAGAATTTTATGGGGACTGGGGTTTAAATAAAAAAAGTAATTCCTTGTTATCTTTTTTTTTTTCTTGCTAAATTCCTTGTTATCTTGCAGTTTTGTGATTCGCTTGCACTATCAAAAGATTAATTTGATGGTTAAGTCTATATCTTAAATAAAGATGAATTTCAGTGGTAATTTACACAGAATTAAATAACGTACATGAGCCACTTATGCAAGGCACAGAATTCACTATAATTTGGGAAATTTGTTCTCTCCTTCTATTCTTTTCTTTATCCTTTTTTATTTAATTTATAAAGATCCTATCCTTGATTCATTTAGTATGATATTGAGAATTGACTTTGAAATATTCAAAATTTGAAGTCCCTAACTGCAAAGGAAAATGTTATACTGTGATATATATATTATCTGCTAATTTGAAAGAAATTAAGAACAAAATTGAGGAAATTTTTCTCTAATTGTATTGATAACGTATGCATTATCCTACTGTAAAATAAAAAATAAAGAATATTTCTATGCTCTTTTATTCCTCCTATTGCCACCATATAACAGAAAAACTAATTTCATTCTTTGCCATGTGTGTATATGACCAGCACATGACCTTAGCTTCTTAGAAGCTTCTCTCTGTACATCTAGTATAATTAAATCAAAACGGCTAAGATAAAGAGACTGTGAGCCTCCATGATTGTTCCACGTGTAAGGCTAAAATTAAAACAATACAAACACTTAGGGTTGTAAAATAGAGATGTCCGAAAGTCCTAAGTGTTTGTGAGAGCTTCTTTCATTCTTCTTCAATTCCTTTTTGCCTCTTTTCTCTTCTGTGTGAGAATGATCAGAAAGTTTCTTTTCTTCATCATCCCCCCTCAAGTTGAAGGGGAGTGAAAGAACCCCTTCTTGTTCATGATATTGGTATAAAATACCCCAGATAGGAGTTTAGTGACAAATCGACGATTTGGGATTTCGAGGGAACAAGCGACAGGGAGATTAAACCAGAGAGATATTGCTGTCGAGCGAAATGGCCACCCAGTTCCACATGTTTAGTTCGTTCGTGGAAGACTGGATTACGGGCAATTCGAATTACCACCTGGCTATCAGAGTGCAGACGAACTGGCAAGGTAGGAGGAGCAGATAGATCAATAAGAAGATGGATCAGCTAAGTAATTTTGGTAGTCGTACTTCGCATAAATCTATATTCAGACTCAACATATGAGAAGGAAATGAAGACCTTCTTATCTTTCCAAGAGATGCGGGCACCTCCAAGTGTAATAAAAAAATCACTGACGGACCGACGAGAATCCTTGTAAGAAGCCCAGTCGGCATCGCAAAAAGCGACCAAATCAAACGAAGGAGCAGCGGAAAGAAGTTTTCCTTGTCATGGATCTGAACGTAAGTAACGAAATGTCTGTAGTTCAGCAGAGAAGTGGGATAGAGAGGCCATTTCATAAATTTACTGAGACAAAGGACGACAAAGTAAATATCCGGCCTAGTATTGGTGAGGTAATTAAGTTTACCTACCAAACTACGATAAAGAGTGGGATCTGCCATGGAGAGCTCCAACTCAACATGCAATTTGGAGTATGGATCAAGAGGAGAAGTGACATCAGGCCATGCATAATCGAATTCATCCAGTAATTCCAAGGTAAATTTGCGTTAACTTACCATGAATCCTTGCTTTTCTCTGAGAATTTCCATCCCAAAAATAGTGAATGCTCCCCCAATTTTTAACCTTGAATTCTGCATCTAGAAATTGAGTTATGTGTTGTATTTATGTGACATCATTTCCTGTGATTAAAATGTCATCAACATAGACTGCTATGATTGATACAAGCTTGTCTCTGTGCTTATAGAACAGTGAATAGTCATTTAGGGAGATAGAATATCCTTTGTAGTTGAGTGCACCTGCCAGTCTAGCATACCATTTCCTTAAGGCCTGTTTCAGGCCATATAGTGACTTCTTCAAAATGCAAACATGATTAGGATGAGGAGGAATAAGAACAACTGAAAATTTCATATACATTTCTTCTTGTAGATTCCCATGCAGAAATGTATTGTTAACATCTAGTTGTGAGACCTGGCACCCTTTCTTTACTGCCACTATCAATAGGCATATGATGGTGGTCATCTTGACCACTGGAGAAAAAGTCTCAAAATAGTCAATATCTTCCCTTTGTATGTCCCCCCTTACAACTAACCTAGATTTTAATCTTTCAATGGACCCATCCGACCTGTGTTTGACCTAGTAAACCCATTTACAAGGCAAAGCCTTCTTTACTGGGGGCAAGTAACCACTTCCCAAATGTGATTGAGCTGGAGAGCTTGAATTTCTGCCTTCATAGCCTTTCTCCATCCAAGGTCTTGAGAGGGTTGAGTAAAGCTTGTAGATTTAGAAACTGTGGAGACAGACCTGAAGACATTTTGATTGTGATGGTAGGCTATAATCTCATGTTTTAAGCGATTATTACTTTCCAATTTACTGCACTTTAGTTGAGTTTGAGCTTTAATCGCTAGTGTTTTGCACTAATTATGTGTTTTATGCCTTGTAGGAGTGATTCCGAGCTATGTAGATGTTATGACATGAATTCAAGTAATTTGGAGCTTTGAAGTCTGAGTAAAATCCCAAGGAGTTAAGCTGAGACCGTGTTCGGAGATCAATGGATGATAGTTTAGAACGAACGAAGAATCGGGCAGGCATACTGCGCAGTGTCCAGTAAAATGCACGTAACTTTTTTCTCGAAACTCTGTTTGGGCTCCACAATTTTATATTGTTGAAAAGATAATTCAAAGGACTACTACTTTCATGTTTTACATTTGTTCAAATTCCCAACAAAACAGGGAGAAAAGTGCGCGTCCAGTTTACCGCCGCGCACTGACCGCACATACGGGGTAGAACAGTGTGAAAAGTGCGCGACCACACTTCCAGGTGCGCGGCCGCGCACGTCCTGTCGGGGAAAAGTGTCATTTTTCACGTAGGAGAAGGTATATATGTTTGGGTCCGACCGTACTTGGTATATATACATGAAAAAATGGTATTTTTGGGACTTTTGACATAATTTAGACCTAAGGAAGCTAAGGAGAAGAAGGAGAAGTAAGAGCATAAGGATTTCACCGTTCATCCTCACTCAAGACAAGGGTTTGGATGTTTCATGTTTTTCTTTGACTTAAACTTCATTGTGATTAATTTCTCCATATCCATGGAGTAATTCTTCCTTAGGGATTGATGGATTTGGTTTTTCCAGAATTGTTTGTGGATATTAAATTTAGTGTTTGTGTATTAAATTATTTTGGGTAGTTTTATTATTGCATACATATTCACATGTTTATGTAATCGAAAGAGGCATACCTTGTGATGTTTTGAATTATCTTATTGTTTGATCATCAATTCCTATTAGTAATCGGAAGAGGCTAGTTGAATTAATGCTTAGACCTAGTTAGGAAGATAATCGAAAGAGGTTCTCCTAAAGATTAACCCACTACGAATTCTTGCATATATTCACTTATGTTAACTTAGTTTATATTGTGAGGTTGAGACTTAATAGAGAGAGGATTTTCTACTGAACGTTCGAACTAATAATATAGTGAATTCAAGAGACTCACTTGAACCATAGAGTGAAGTAACAGAGTTAATTACCAAACAAGTATCTTGCACCTATCCAATCTACCCCTATTTCCCTCTAATATCTTCTTGCTTACACTTGTCGGAATTGTCTTTAGCCAATAGTTTAGACTCTTAGTTGATTTTAGTTTTAAATCACACAACTCCAAATTGTTGATAATCTTGAATAGCAATAAGACTAGAAGCTACGAAAATACTGTTTAAATCCAATCCCTGTGGATACGATATTTTCTATACTATATTCGACTAGCGACCTTAAGTTTATATGCTTTTTTTGTGCTCGTCAGATCGTCAAGGGAAAGTGCTCCAAAAGAGAAGACATTAGGCTTGGAAACATGATTGAAATAGGAGGATGTAAAATCAGAGAGAAAGATGTTGTTACAAACATAGTCATTGAGGTAAACAAGTTTCTGAGAAATCCTCTCAGATTTCCTGAGAGGTGGTGGGCCTATTGGGATAATAGTCAGTGGACTAGGAGGGAAAATAGGACAAGGAACATGATTAGGGGAAAGTGAAAATATAGGAAAGAAAGTAGGGGTTCTAGGACTGTGAAGAGAAAAGAGAAGGGTTGCCCTCAGTTGGAATTGGATGGGAAGTGGGAGGTGATGGTGAGTGATGACTGGTGGTTGGAGAAAAAAACTCAGGGATGGAAAAATTAGTGGTGGGAGTGGATTGGAGAAAGAAAGGTGAGGTTGAGGGCTGAGGTAGTTGCAAAAGGAAAATGAGCTTCATGAAACTTAACATCTCTTGAAATGAATACCCTTTTAGAGTTGAGTTCCAGCAGTTTGTATCCTTTCTGATGTTGTGCATATCCTACGAAAACACAACTTTGTGCCCTAAGATCATTGCTTCTATTTTGTGCTAGGTTATAGGCATAACATAAACACCCAAATGATTTGAGGTAATCATACTGTGGAGGTTTTTTCAAACAAGATCTCATAGGGTGTTTTACCTTGTAGAAATCTAGAAGGAACCCTATTAATTAAATAGGTTGCAGTCAACACACACTCTCCCAAATATTGAATAGGAACCTGTGACTTTGAAATATAGTCCTCTAGCCACCTCTAAATGATGTCTATTTTTCTCTCAACTATGATATTCTGTTGGCGAGTTGCTACACATGAGGTCTCATGTAAGATTCCCTGGGATAGTAAAAGATCAGACTGGAAAGATCCCTTTCCCAGTTCCATTGCATTGTCAGATCTGATCCTCTTAGCTTTCTTTTCAAATTGTCTTTCCACCATGACCAAGAATGATTGTAAGTGTCACGACCCAAAATCCACAAAAGGTCGTGATGACTCCTAACACTGCCATCAGGCAAGCCAACAGTGGATGATTAACTTAATTACTCATTTTAGTAGTTTTAAAAGCATAATTTTCATCAATTAAATAGTAAGAAGTTGAATTTACAGGGTAAATGATAATATTTTCACAACTACAATTGTGAGCCACCCATAAGCACCCCCAAAACCTGGTGTCACAAGTGTATGAGCATCAACTAGGAAATATAATACAGTACAACATCTGTCTGGAGTACAAATTAGTCAGGAGAATATCAACAGCTATGATGGAGACTCTGCATGCTACGGACCGTAACATGAAATGCATCTCACGGTAAGTCCCTGCAATAGACGCACCTCTACACCCAAAAGAACACCCGACATATATGTACCTGCACAAAAATGTACAGCAAGTGTAGCATGAGTACGTAAATCAACGCGTACCCAGTAAGTATCTAGCCTAACCCCAGAGAAGTAGTGACGAGGGGTCGACATCGACACTTACTAGTGGTCCAATAAGACAGATACAATAAGAAGTAAACAGATATGGGACAAAGTAAATAAATGAAATGAACAAATATAAGTACGTGGTACAATCCTCTTCTCTACAATAAACTCAAGCTCTCAATTATAAATTTCCTCCTCAACCAGAGCATATATATAATGGATCTAACTATATAGGTCATCATATTTCAATTCAGGAAGACTCATAGATACACTAACTTCTTGCCAAATATTACGCACGATTTCATGAGAGCATTTTTAGAATGCCCAAGCGTACGACCCAATCCCATCATAATCTATGCAGTGCCGAGGGTCGAATGACACGAACCATAGATACATATGTTATACTGTCGAGGCGAACGACCCGCTCCCATACGAGTGTGGTACATAATCCTACCGAGGCAAACGTCTCGATCCCATCATAATCTTCACAATGTCGAGGGTCAAACGACACGAACCATAGATATATCTATCTTTCCAAGGAAAACGGCCTGATCCCATTAGAATAAGAAACTTTGGTGGGTCCTTGACCCCACTCACGAAAGGGCATGTGAGTTATAAGGAGCTTTTGAGGAAACCTTTCGATAAGAATGCATAACACGGGAGAAATTCGTAAGAGGAGTCTAATTATTTCGCGGATAATCATGAAACTCGTCAAATCTCTACAATAGCAAGTCTATTACTCTTCGCACGTCTAGTCTCAAGTAGTAATGTGAAGTAAATGAATTTGATAGGCAAGAGATAACTCAAATAGTACAGTTATAGCATGGCGTAAACCTGAGTCTACCCAGAAAATAACATGAATGTAGCTACGTACGGACTCTCGTCACCTCGTGCATATGTAGTCCCCGTAACAAGTAACAATATCAATTACATAACCTAGTGGCAGTTTCTCCCTCACAGAGTTAGACAAGAGACTTACCTCGCTCCGAAGTTCCATAACCGGCTCCAAAGCCTCTCTAACACCTCAAACCGATGCCCGTCGATTCAAAACTAGTCAAGTAAGGTGCAAACGAATCAAAATATACTCTAATACCCATAATCAATCATATTAAACAAATTCCCAACTCCGCTCGGAAAGTCGATAAAAACCAACCCTCGGGCCCACGTGCCCGGATTCCATACTTTTTTGAATATAAAAATTACCCATTACATTACTAACTCAAATATATAATTTATTCCCAATTCCATGCCCAAATTCGTGGTCAAAATCCAAAATTATCAATTCTTAGGTTTTTCTTCAAAATCCCAAATTTCTACTAATTTCCATTTTTAAATCCACATATAAACGATGTATTTAACACACAAAGTGAAGAAATCACTTATTCTATAGTAGATGATGAGAATGACACTCCATAATTGCTCCAAAATCGGGTCCCATGGAAGAAATGAAGTGAAAATGAGCCAGATCTCCGATTTAAAAAGAACACTGCCTAATCCGACCTTCATCACGAATACGATACTGCCCTCGCATTCCCGAAGCTGAACAAACTCAGGACCCAAACTCTTCTTTGCGAACACGAGGTTGGCCTCACGAACGCGATGCTTCACCAGGTTGCTCTACCGCAAACGTGTTCGCTCCATTACGCATGCGAAGACCAATCTCCCCAGGCCAGCTTTTACATTTCGCGAACGCGATGCCCCAACCGCGAACGCGATGCCCCAACCGCGAATGCGTATCTTTGACCCTCGAACCTTCGCGAATGCGTGCCCTCAATCGCGAACGTGAAGTACAAATTCCCAGCAGCCATAAATCCTTCGCGTTGAACAACACCTGAACTAGCAACAACAGCAGCCAAGCGTGGATAAATAACCCGAAACCATCCCGAAACACACCTGAGGCCCCCCAGACCCCGTTAAATCATATCATCCAGTCCCAATACATGACACGAACCTGCTCAAGGCCTCAAATCACATCAAACAACACCAAAACCACGAATTGTGCATCGATTCAAGCCTAATTAACTATTGAACTTCTAACTTCCACATGCGATGCCGAAACCTATCAAATCACGTCCGATTGATCTCAAATTTTGCACACAAATCACATTTGACATTACAGACCTACTCCAACTTTCAGAATCAGAATCCGACCCCGATATCAATAGGTCCTCTCACGATAAAACTTCTCAAAAACCTTCAATTTCCAAGTTTCGCCAAATGACCCCGAAATGGCCTACAGACCTCCAAATCCACATCCGGACGCGCTCCTAAGACCAGAATCACCATACGGAGCTATTCCCAGGCTCATAATCCGAAACAGACATCGATTACATTGAAATACACTTCCATCAAAATTCACGAAATTCTTCCAAAATGCCAACTTGCCACAATAAGCGACGTAACGCTCCCGGGCCATCCAAAACCCGATCCGCACGTACGCCCAGGTACAAAATCATCATACAAACCTATTGGAACCTTCAAATCCTGATTCGGAGGTCATTTACTCGAAAGTCAAACCATAGTTAATTCTTCCAACTTAAAGTTTCTGAAATGAGAATTTTCTTTCCAAATCAACTCCGAACTTCTTGAAATACAATCCTGACCACGCGTACAAATCGTAATACCTGAGGTGAAGCTACACAAGGCCTCAAACTGCCAAACGACGTGCTAGATATCAAAACGACCGGTCGGGTCGTTATAGTAAGACTGTAAATGCATTGCTTTTGGAACTTAATAGGAAAATCCAATTTCCTCTGCTAAAGTCATTCACCACAGCCAAAACATATTTATACCCATTGTAAGTAGAACTTATGAATGGTTCCCACACATCAATATGAATGAGATCAAAGATAACATGTGTTCTGATTTTACTCAAGGGGAAGCAGAGTCTAGTTTGTCTAGCCTTTGGACAAATATCACACACATAATTAAAATTGGAAGGAAACTGAATAAAATTAAATTCTTCACTACTAAATGGTAAATATCCAAATCTAGCATGCCATCGGATTTCATTAGACATTTCAGGACTAGAACTAGAAATAAAAGAAGAATCATTACTAGGAACTAGAATGGAATGACTTCCTTGTGGATTTGAAATTACATGAGTATTTGAGCAAGACATGGAATATATACTAGATAAACTAGGATACAATAGGTACAACCCTCCTTTTAGTTCATCGAAAGCTTGTCCCCTCCTCATTAAAGGGACCTACATCATGCACCCATTAAATGTTATATTGAGTGAAAAATGGAATTGTACGCACAACTTATAAACTGACAACAAAGATGGAACATAAAATACTTTCTCAATAATCATATCAGATTGAATTATAACACTGCCTATTTATTGGTAAAAAAAGAGTTTCACACGTAAGCCAGCTTTTGACAACTCATCTAGTCATGTAGACACAAGAAAACGCGACAGCTGGACGTGACTCCTTGAAGAGATACGATACAAAGAGGCACAGTTCAGTAAACCCACAAACTTATCAGCCACGAGAAACTCAACCAGATCAAAACGGGAGAGAGGCACGGTCAGAATGAATCTAGACAAAGCTACGAGCAGATTCAGGGACCCATAATTGATTACTCGAACGTTATGTAACTGAACCCCAATTACTGTTTTCCTTTGTAATGCCTCATTAATGTCTTATTAGTCATTAATGAGTAACCATAGCAAGAACCGTACGTTATAAGAATCTCATATATAAGGAAGGGGAATACAACTTGTAAATGCATCTGGCTCTCGAATACAATCAACATCGATGTTTTATTTCTACAATATTGTTTATTATTCATTTTTCCCATTATCTTGATTATCAATAACCCGTATTCATATTAAAGATAAGCTTTAGTCAAAGGGTCTAATTCTTTGGTTAAACAAATTTGTTCCATTACCGGGAATCTGATAATCTTTGTTTACTTTCCAAGTGATATCCTTTGAATTATGTCAAATCCCAACGATAACAACTAGCAAAGAAGTGGAACCCCAGTTCCATCACCTTCAAGGAACCCCACGTGGTTCGAGGGAACAATCCCCAGAAAGATCCAATAACAACAATGGTACTAATGATCAAGCTGTGGAACAAGATCGTGAAAAGCAAATGATTGCAGAGTATGTGAGCCAAGCTTTGCAAGAAT